>JAJOOS010020229.1:0-24431 GCA_029582725.1 Solanum chiquidenum | reverse complement strand
CATTTACTACTAGTATAATAAGAATAAGAAGAAAGGATCAAGAGATAATGATCAAAGTTGTCCTTTATCTTTGTGTTAAGAGTCAAAGTAATCCTTGTATTTTCACATGGAGCACTAATAGTCCTTCATGTTTCAAAAATTGTGCACTTTTGGTAATCGCTCAATCATCCGTCTAATTATTAACGATGACATTTGTGCCCATGTGAGAAAGCCTCATATGTTATATAACATATCACTGTTTCCACCATTGCTAACCAGATCTTCTCCATCCCTCATTTCATAACTTTGATTCTCATATTAAACAAACAAAATATAAATAAAGAGATTCATAATTGGATAAGTAAGACTCATTCAGTTGCATCTTGTTGCTTTTAAATAATGTTTTCCTTTGCTTTTTATTTTTTGTTCATCTCCCTTCAATGGAAGTCTTCGGCAAAAGTAAGATCATTTGTTTCTATGAATTCAAAAAAAAATTCATCATCATCAAACCTTTAATTTTAAACTATGTTTTTCTATTGTTTTTCATTTATTTTTTGGTGTAGTTTTTTCTAATACCCCGTATGCTAAAACTACCAAATTGCAGATTTCAGAAGTTGTAAGTGGCACCGATGGACACCACCCACGGACTGTAGGAGGACTCACGGTCCGTTCTTCTGGTCTGTGGTTCACGGCCTACGGCCCTTCCCTCATACCATCTGAAATTTTGGCCAAGTGTTGACCCACACAGGACCTACGGGTCGTAGGCCAGGCCATGGACCGTAGTCCTGGTCCGTGGATCGAACCCCCAGTTTCACCTCCGAGTCACCGATCGATGATTGACCAGCACGGACCGTTGGTCCAACCACAGTCCGTTGGTCCCGTCCGACAGTGGCCCCAACCATCAGTTAAGTTAGGGGTCAATTTTTCTTTTCCTTATGTGTTTGACCCCTAAACTACGTAGTTTTGGTGAGTTTTAGGCTTGTAACTAAATTAGAATCTATCATAAACAAATCATTCACAAAAACATAGAAAAAATTAGAACGCAGAGCGACAAAGAAGTCGACCAGCCCTAGTTCTTTCACTAGTGGGTTCCTTTCACCTATTTGGTCCGTAGAATTCAGTCAGATTATTGATTCACTTTAGATTATCTAGACCTAGGGTTTCTAGAATCTGAGTAGATTATTATGAATTAGGTACTTTAATGTTCCTTATCAGATTATCATGTTGTATTATTGTTTTTGCCCAGATTCATGCATAAACTCAGAACCCTAGCTATGTAGTTCTTTTAGTTCATGAATTACACATTCTAGGTAAGATATTTCCGTTATACATGCCTCAGATTTAAATGTTTCATTATCAGTATATTAATGTTGCATTTTCAATTAGCATGACATTATTTTGAGCTATCCAGTATTACAGAACTTCAGTCATAGTATGTTAATTACTTAATCAATTGGGAGAAGCTTAATACCGAGTGGACTAGGGTCAGTCACCCTCAAGTCCCAGAACTACGTACCCCGTAGGTTGTAAGTCCCCTCTGTGGACATCATTTTAGTGATCACGCCAGCATGCCTCTATACCTCTGACCGGGTATATTGGGTCCTCTCGATGGGGTGCATACATTGGACTCCATATGTAGCTCATGTGGTTTTATGTCGGTTATTAGTAACATCCTTATAGTCAGATTCTAGTGCATTGGCCATGTTATCAGTTGTAGTTCAGATCTCAGTTTCAGCATGCTATAAACTTGGCCATTGCATTCAGTTAATTCATGTTCAGTATTCTCAGTTTGTTTCATGCTTATCTCATGTCATTGCTCAGATATTATGCTTGGTTTGGTTATGTTATTGTTCAACTTTACTCTATCCTGTATGATCAATACCTTTCAAGTACTGACGCATTCAGGTTCTCAGCTTGCAGATCACGTATAAATTTGTTCCTGATCTTCAGTTCAGCAACATCAGTGGTGAGTCATCATTCTTCGAGGATGAGTGACATGATTATCTTTTTTTGCTTTCAGCTTTAGTTTTAGTTTTGCTAGAATTATTTGTAGCATGTCCTAACAATTCTAGTCAATATGGAGGCTTATTTCAGACATAGTTAGATTCAGCTATAAATTTAGAGTTTGACTTTTTAGTTGTTGATTAAACTCTCAGTTTTCATTTATTCAAATAGTATATGGGTATTCCCCATCTATTCAGATTATTCATGTGATTTAGTTTCAGCACAATATTTATTGATTCAGTATGCTTATGATATGCTAGAAGGCTTAGCTTGGGATCACTCGTGATCCTAGATCCCATGTCCGCGTCTAGGAAGTAGCCTCAGGGAGTGACACACTTTGTATCGTAGAACTAGGTTTAAGATTCCTAGGATGTAAGCCGTACTAGGTAGAGTCTTTTTCATGGGTGTGAAGTGCATCACATCTAATGAGAGGGAGGCTACGAAGTGTTTTAGGAAAACTTCACTCCCTTTGTTACTTTTATCGTGCATAAGATATGATATAATTACTCGTTCTAACTTGACGTTATGTATTTCAGATCATGCCTCCTCGTAGAGCTTAAGAAAGAAATGCGAATTCATGAAATGTTAATACATCTCCTCCAGTCCCAGATCAGGAAGTTTTGAATGTTAAATTCAGGATAGCCATTCAACTATTGGCTCAGAGTGTGACTAATACAAACAACCAGTAGGTTCCAGTTCCTCCAAATGCTGGTGGTGGATCAGTGCTGCCAAGGTTTGTCACTTCGTTAGGATGAATCCACATGTGTTCTTAGGATCGCAAATTGGTGAGGATCCCCAAAACTTCATAGATGAGGTCAATAAGATTTTTGGAGTGATGCAGGTGATAGGTAATGATAGGGTAGAGTTGGCATCTTATCAACTGAAGGATGTAGCTCACATTTGGTATACTCAGTGGAAAGAAAACATGGGTACAAATGCAACGCCTATCACTTGGGAATTCTTTAGTGACACTTTTCTAGACAAGTTCTTCCCAAGGGAGTTGAGGAGGTAAGAACTCCGGAGTTTATGAATTTGAGGGAGAGTAACATGTCAGTCCAAGAGTATGGACTCAAGTTCACCCAACTCTCTAGTTATGCTCCTCACATTGTTGCCGATTCCAGGGCTCAAATGAACAAGTTTCGTTATGGGGTATCCGACCTTGTGAAAATAGAGTGTAGAAATATTATGTTTCTAGAAGATATGAACATCTTGAGACTCATGACTCTTGCTCAGCAGGTTGAGGGTGATAAGCTTAGGGAAAAGGATAAGGAGAATAAGAAGGCTAGGACAGGCAACTATGATTATTCTTAACAAAAATCGGGTGGTGGAAATCGCTCGCAGATTTAGCAGAAATCTTCAGCTCCAGCACCTTCATATGCTCGTGTTCGATCCTCCCAGTTCCGAAATGATTACAAAGGTAGGGCATCAGGTTCTAAGACTTAAGGTAGTATTTCAAGCACCAGAACCTATCCAACTTGTCCAAAGTGTGGTAATAACCATCCGGGTGAGTGCCTTGCAGGAAAGGAAGGATACTTTGGGTGTGGTCAGTCTGGTCAAAGGTTCAGAGATTTTCAATCTACTAAACATGGTCAAGGGGGCAATAACAGTAGAGCTCAGTTTACAACTTCAGCATCACCAACAGGTCACCCGACTCAGCAGGGTAACTCATCTGTCACAGGTGGCGGCCAGCACCAAAATAGGTTGCATGCTCTTCAGCCTCGCTAGGATCAGGAAGATTCTCCGGATGTAGTTAGTGGTACGTTGCGAGTCTTTGACTTAGATGTTTATGCATTGTAAGATCTAGGGGCTACTCTTTCCTTTGTAACTCCTTATATAGAAGGCAACTTCAGTGTTAGTCTAGAAACTCTTTCAGAACCTTTCTCAGTGTTAGATGGGTATACAGTAATTTCCCTATCACAGTAACTCAGAAAGTCACCTCAGTACATCTTGTAGAGTTAGAAAAGGTAGACTTCGATATCATTCTAGGAGTTGATTGGTTACATTCATGATATACCTCAGTTGATTGTAGAACTAGGATTGCTCGTTTTCATTTCAATAGGAACCAATCTTTGAATATAAAGGTAGCACCTTAGCGCCTATGGGTCGATTCATTTATTACCTTAAGGACAGAAAGATGATTTCTAAGGTGTATCTCTATCATCTAGTTCGGATTAAGGATTCAAGCTTCGAGACCCAAACTCTTAAGTCAGTTCATGTAGTTAACGAGTTCCCAAAAGTTTTTCCAGAAGATCTTCCCAGAGTTCCTCCGGAAAGGGAAATGGACTTTAGAATTGATCTCCTTCCAGATACCCGGCCTATTTCTATTCCTCCTTACAGAATGGCTCCAACTGAGCTTAAGGAATTGAAAGAGCTGTTGAAAGACCTTCTAGATAAGCGCTTCATCAGACCCAGTATTTCCCCATGGGGTGCACCAGTGTTGTTTGTGAAGAATAAAGATAGTTCCCTTAGTATGTACATTGATTATAGGTAGTTTAACAAAGTCACAATCAAGAATAAGTATCCCATCCCCATGATTGATGACTTCTTTGACCAACTTCAAGGTGCTAGTCATTTCTCAAAGATAGACCTCATATCAAGTTATCATTAGCTTAGAGTCAGAAATATTGACATCCCGAAAATAGCCTTTAGAACTTAGTATGGTCATTATAAATTTGTACTTATGCCATTTGGACTAACCAATGCTCCTGCATCTTTCATGGACTTGATGAATAGAATGTTCAAGTAGTATTTGGACTTGATCGTTATCGTCTTTATTGATGATATCCTTATTTACTCTAGGAATGAGGAATAACAAGCGAACCATTTGAGGGTTCTCGTGAAAACTCTCAAAGATCGCTAGTTATTCGCTAAGTTTAGCGAATGTGAGTTTTGGTTGCAATTCTTTTCTTTCTTTGGTCACATTATGTCTAGCGAAGGGATCCGAGTGGATTCTCCACAAATAGAAGCAGTGAAATAATGGCCCAGACCTACCTCTCCTATAGATATCAAAAGTTTCTTGGTTTTGGTTGGCTATAACAAAAGGTTCGTGGAAGGATTTTCATCCATAGCCTCTCCATTGACTAAGATAACTTATAAAAAGGTTAAGTTTCAGTGGTCAGATGATTATGAGAAAATCTTTGCAGAACTGAAAACTAGGTTGACTACAACTCCTATTTTTACTATACCAAAGGGTTCAGACAATTATGTTATCTATTGTGATGCATCCAGAGTCGGCCTAGGTTTTTTATTGATGCAGCGAGGCAAGGTTGTAGCCTATTCTTCTAGATAGCTTAAGTTGCATGAGAAGAAATAGCAAACTCATTACCTCGAACTTGTAGCAGTGGTGTTTGCACTTAAGATTTGGAGACATTACTTCTATGGTGTTCTTGTAGATATGTTCACAGACCATAAGAGCCTCCAGTATGTGTTCATCCAGAAAAAGTTAAATCTTTGCCAGAGGAGATGGCTTGAGTTCCTCAAGGATTACGATATGAGTGTGCATTACCATCCTGGTAAGGCCAATGTAGTAGGAGATGCTCTTAGCAGACTATCTATGGGTAGTGTAGCACATGTTAAGGAAGAAAGAAAAAAACTAGCAAAGGATGTTCATGCACTTGCTCGCCTAGGAGTTCATCTTATGAGCATATCAGATGGGAGTGTAACAATTCAGAATGGGTCAGAATCTTCATTAGGAGCGGAGGTTAATGTAAAGAAAGATAGTGATATGATATTGCTTTAACTAAAGGGTGAAGTTCATCAGCAGAGAGGTGAGGTTTTCTCCCAAGGGGGAGATCTGTGGTTCGCTATCAGGGTCAATTATGTGTTCCTCAAGTGTGTGAGTTGAGACAGCAGATCCTTGCAGAAGGCCATAAGCCCATAACGCTAGGTATTCCATTCATCCAGGCGCCACTAAGAAGTATCATTATTTGTGGGAAGTCTTTTGGTGGATTGGAATGAAAAGGGATATAGCGGATTTTGTGGAAAAGTTCCCCAATTTCTAGCAAGTGAAGGTAGAACATCAGAAACCAGGAGGTATGACTTAGGAGATCAAAATTCCTAATTGGAGTGGGAAGTGATCAACATGGACTTCATTACAGTTTTACCTCGTACTCGCAGACAACATGACTCCATTTGGGTGATAGTTGAAAGAGTTACTAAATCTGCGTGCTTTTTGGTGGGTAAGACTACAGATTCGGCGGAGTACTACGCCAAGGTTTACATTAATGAGATAGTCAGATTGCACGGAGTTCCTTTTTCTATAATCTCATTTAGAGGTCCTCAGTTTACCTCTCATTTCTTAAGGTCATTTCAGAAAGGTCTTGGTACTCATGTTAATCTTAGCACAACATTTCTTCCACAGACATATGGCTAGGTAAAGTGTACCATTCAGACCTTAGAGGACATGTTGAGAGCTTGCACGATCAACTTCAAGGGTAGTTGGGATGATCACCTTCCTCTTATAGAGTTCGCCTACAATAAGAACTACCCTTCAAACATTCAGATGGCCCCTTATGAGGCATTGTATGGGCGTAGATGTAGGTCTCCAGGTTGTTGGTTTAAAGTAGGTGAAGTAGCCTTGATAGGGCCAGATTCAGTTCATGATACTATGGAGAAAGTGCAACTTATCAGAGATAAACTTAAGACAACCCAGAATCGCCATAAGTCCTATGCAGATGTAACTACAATGGAATTAGAGTTCCAAGTTAATGATTTTGTTCTCCTAAAAGTGTCGCCTATGAAGGGAGTGATGAGATTTGGCAAGAAAGAAAACTCAGTTCTCGGTATGTAGGCTCTTAAAAGATCATGAAAAGGGTTGGTAAAGTGGCTTATGAGTTAGAGTTGCCAAAAGAACTAGCAGGAGTGCATCCGGTTTTTCACATTTCGTTGTCTAAGAAATGTGTGGGTGACCCAGCATATATTGTACCTTTAGAAAGCGTGGCTATGAAGGATAGTCTCACTTATGAAGAGGTACCAGGGTAAATCCTTGATCGTCAGGTTCGAAGGTTGAAAATCAAATAAGTCGCTTCAGTCAAGGTTTTATGGAGGAGTCAATCCGTAGAGGAAGCTACTTGGGAAGCAGAAGTTGCCATGAAGGCCAAGTATCCTTATCTCTTTCCTTCTGATTCCATTCCAGCTTGAGGTAATAGTTCCTCATCAGTTTTCAGTCATTCATGCGCAGTTTAAGTTTTAGCATCATGTTCCTTCTGTTTGTACTTGCATTTTCAGCTTATTTGCATGTTCTTGGAACTTAGCTCAGTCAGAAATCAGTTTCAAGTGTTCAGTGGTAAGGAGTTGCAGCTCTCTCCCTCCATTTCAGCTAGTTTAGTCTTCATTTGAAGACAAATGTTCTGAAGGGGGAGATAATCTAACATCTCGTATGCTAAAACTACCAAATTGCAGATTTCATAAGTTGTAGGTTGCACCGACTGGCACCAATAACAGATCGTAGGAGGACCCACGGTCCATTCTGCTGGTCTGTGGTTCACGACCTGCGATCCTTCCCCTAGACAATTTAAATTTTTGGCTAAGTGTCGACCCACGACCGGAATAGGCCACGAACTCTAGTGTTGGTCCATGGATCGAACTCCCAGCTTCAGCTCCCAGTCGCCGAATGACAGTTGACCAGCATGGACCATCGGTCAAACCACGGTCCATCGGTCCTATCCGTCAGTGGCCCCCGATAGCAGTTCATTTAGTGGTCGTTCGGTCTTTTCCATATGCGTTGGACCCCTAAACTATGTAGTTTTTGTCAGTTTTAGACTAGCAACTAAATTAGAATCTACCTTAAGCAAATCATTCACCAAAACATAGAAAAAATTAGAACGCAGAATGACAAAGAAGTCGACCAGCCCTAGTTCCAAAACGCATCTAGGTTTTCATCAGTTCCAGCTCGAAATTGAAAAATTTCTCTGTGAACTTCGTCACCAATAGGGTTCATATTCTTCATCAATAGGTTTTTCTACCAAATGATATGCCAATGCTTGAGCTTTCATTGTTGTCCGCGTCACATAGATAAAGTAAACTCTGTGAGTAATATTTGCCATTTCGCAAGCCTGCCCATGGGTATGGGCTTCTGAAAAATATATTTTAACGGATCCATACAAGAAATGAGAATAAGTAGTATAAGATGAAAGATAATGCTTCAACTTCTGTGCTACCCAAGTTAGGGCACAACACGTTCTTTCAAGAAGGGTGTACTTCAATTCATAAACGGTAAATTTCTTGCTGAGGTAATAAATGGCCTGCTCTTTCTTCCCAGTTCCATCATGCTGACCCAATACACAACCAAAAGAATTATCCAGTACTGACATATATAATATCAATGGTCTGCTCAGCTTGGGAGGAACCACCACAGGGGGATTCGATAAGTAATTCTTAATTCTTTCAAAAGCCTCTCGACATTCTTCAGTCAATTCGACTGTGGAATTCTTTTTTAACAACTTAAAAATGGGCTCGCAAGTTGTTGTGAGTCGAGCAATGAATCTACTAATGTAGTTTAACCTTTCTAGAAGGCTCAAAACCTCAGTGTTGGTCTTTCGAGGTGGCAATTCCTGAATGGCTTTTATTTTTGAAGGATCTAACTCGATACCTCATCAACTACCTATAAACCCCAAAAGCTTTCCTGATGGTACTCCAAATACACATTTTTCTGGATTAAGTTTGAGATTATACCTACGGAGCCTTTCGAAGAATCTTCTTAAGTCCTGCACATGATTTGACAACTTTTTTGATTTAATGATCACATCATCCACATAAACTTCAATTTCTTTATGCATCATATCATGAAACATGGTTGTCATTGCCCTCATATACGTTGCCCCCACATTTTTTAACCCAAAAGGCATAACCCGATAACAATATGTACGCCATGAAGTGATAAAATATGTTTTTTCTACATCTTCATCATCCATAATAAATTGATGGTAACCCAAATAGCAATCCACAAAAGATGCAATCTCATGTTTAGCACAATTATCCAACAAAATATGAATGTTGGGCAAAGGAAAGTCATCTTTTGGACTTGCTTTGTTCAAATCACGATAATCAACACACATTCAAACTTTGCCGTCTTTCTTAGGGACAGGTACGATGTTGGCCAACCAAGAAGGATATTGAGCGACTCGAATGACTTTGGCCTCAAGTTGTTTTGTGATTTCCTCTTTAATTATTACACGTATGTCAGTTTTAAGCTTTCTCAACTTTTGCTTTACTGGAGGGAACCTAGGATCAATCGGCAACTTGTGGACCACCATATCAATGCTTAATCCAGGAATGTCATCATAAGATGACGCAAAAACATCATTGTAATCAAGCAGAGCCTAAATTATATCCTCCTTTTGATGTCGAGCATGTACGCTTAGCTTAGTCTCCTTAATATTTTTATGATCCCCAAAATTTATCGTCTTAGTTTCACTCATGTTCGGGTTTGATTTATTCTCAAAATGTTTGAAATACCTGCTTACTTCTTCAAATACTTCGTCTTCATCATATTCAATTTCTTGACTTATTATTTCAAGATTAGGTTGAAGATTAGATTGGATTTTAAGATCTGGCGAAAAATTCTGCATGTATGTCATATCACTAGAATCGGCATAGAAAGAACTGTATAGAAGAAAACAAATAAATATATTAGACTGAAATAAAAACACCATTACATCCTATTGAAAAAATGAAAATAGGGAGTTTGAAATAAAATGACAAGACAAAATCCGAATTACAACTCTTGAATAAATCGGATGGCAAAAAGAAAAACAAGACAAACTACCAAGACTCATTCTTAACGGGGAGAGGAGTGGCCTCCCAATTGTTCAGCTGGGCATCAGGACCAATGAAATGCACATCTATGTCACTAGTGCCTTCTCCGAGTTCAACCATATCAGCCTCGATAAATAAATCTTGAAAATAATTGATCAGTTTTTTGTTAACCTCCAGATATGGCTCTGGGAGTGGTGACTGAGTAGATTTTGTTGTGCGGGCTTTGATGAAAGATTTGTATATGTGTGGTATAGGCTTGGTAAGTGACCATACATCTCTCTTCTGCTTCTTGGCCCTCATTTTATCCTCGACTCTGGGCTTGTATCCTAAGCCAAAAGTACCAAGGCTCTTTCGTGGACTCACCGAATAAGCTCTCCCTTGCAAAAAAATCCCCAAGCCTTTACCCGATTCAAACCCATGGTTCAACATTTCATTTACCATCATCACGGACGCCATGGGGAATTGTAATTTTGAAATGATATTCCCCTCGAGGATATGCTCAACAACAACTACTTCAAAAATTTGATAAAGCAGTGCCTCATTCTCATTTTTTTGCTGTGACAAAAGGGAGGCAAGAGTCTTTGTAGACTGACAGATCCCCCTTACCATGAACAATCACTTCTTGCCGTTCGTATTCAAACTTAATCATTTGATGCAGCGTAGAGGGGACTGCTCCAGCCCTATGCACCCATGGTCTCCCCAACAATAAATTGTAGGATGCATTGATATTCAACACTTGAAAATTCACAGTGAAATCGACAGGCCCTATTGTTAGTACGAGCTCTCTCTTACCAATGGCATCTGTTTTTTACCCATTAAAAGCTCTAAGGCATACGTTGTTGGGTTGTACCCTTTCAGCACTAACATTCAATTTTTGTAGAGTTGACAAAGGACAAATATTTTCCCCAGATCCTCTATCAATTAGAACTCGAGTGACATATAAAAACTCACACTTTACAGTGATATGGAGGCCTTGGTTATGTCCCGTGCCTTCCACTGGTAGTTCATCATCTGAAAAGGTGATTCGGTTTACCTCAAAAATTCTCCCAGCTTTCTTCTCTAACTGACTTACTGTAACCTCATTAGGAATATGTGCTTCGTTCAAAATCTTCATTATAGCTTTACGATGTTCATCTGAATATATCAACAAAGACAATAAAGAGATTTGGGCTGGAGTTTTCCTTAGTTGTTCCACGATGGAATAGTCTGACAATTTCATTTTTCTTAAGAACTCCTCTACTTCTTCTTCAGTGACTAGACTCTTAACTCGCATTTGGTCATTTTTAGTTTTCCTTAATTCAGTCGGGGCATAGTATCTTCCCGAACGGGTCATTCTACCCATTTCATCTACTTATTCATTATCTTATTTCCGCTTGTATGTCACGACGGTGGGCTCATAATTCCAAGGTACAACTTTGGCGTTAGTCATTGAAAGTTGGGACACTAGTCTAATGATCACAGGTGGAATATAGGCTCCTTGCACGATCAAGATAGGGTTATTTGGCCCTGTTGGAACAACCAATCTTGCCTCTCTCTGACGTGCCCAAGCATCTTCAAGTACTTCTTTCACAGTTAGGATGGGTGTGTTTGATGGGCTCAACTTTTCCGACGTCCTTTCCACCACTGAAGACACCATTTTTGTCAAGTCAACAACATTCGCCGAATTTTCCATGCCAGTTCTAACCTTAAGGACCGGCTTGTATGGGACTACAACTTCTTCGCAACTATTCATCATTTTTAACATGTTTGTTTCAGTATGCCTAGGCAATGGATTTTGATTGATATTTGGTCCAGTTGGGCTTTCAACTATAATTCGATGAGTATCGATCAAATCTTGAATTGCCCTTTTCCAGTACCAGCACCTCTCTATGTTGTGCCCTGGGGAATTAGAACAATAGGCGCAGTGTTGAGAATAATCTAGATTAATCGGGGGAGGATTTGACATCTTTCTTTCAATAGGACTCAAAACATTCAACGTCCTTAATTTTTTAAACAAGCTAGCATATGATTCTCCAATAGGGGTGAACTCATCCTTAGCTCCATTTCCCTTCTTGTGTTGTGGTCTAGGATGTGAAGGGATTCTGGCAGTATTTTGGTGAATTTGTGGGGAGGGGTGGATAATTTTGAGGAATTGGTGCATGTCATTGCAGATAAGAAGGATGGACAATTGGTTGTGCGCTAAAAATGGGATATGGAGAGTATGGAATGGGATATTGTGGACTTTGGGAATGAAAATAATGTTACGAGGGATTATCTTGGACATAGGTCCGCGACGCTGATACAACAGTGGCTACATCATCCCTTCTCATCTTCCCTCTAATATTTCCAAAACCATTTTGAAGCACTTGTGTTGTGGCCTTTAAGGCAGCTTGGCTTACAATCTCTCCAGACTTGATGTCATTTTCCACCATTTCCCCAACCTTAATAACTTCAATGAATGTCTTTCCGATGGCAGAAAGAAAATAGTGAAAGTAATCAGGTTCTTGCGCTTGGAGAAAAACATCAATCATCTCCGACTCCTTCATTGGTGGTTTAACCCTCGCATCTTGCTCCCTCCATCTGACGGCATATTCACGAAAATTTTCCATGGTCTTTTTCCTCGTGTTGGCTAATGAGGAGCGGTCTGGCACAATATCAATATTATATTGAAATTGTTGCATAAAACATCAAGCCAAATCATCCCATGTATGCCAGTTGGCAATATCCTGATCTATGAACCATTCGGATGCAATTTCCACTAAGCTTTCCCCAAAATAGGCCATAAATAACTCTTCTTTGCCCTCTATACCCCTCAGTTGATTGCAATATCTCTTCAAATGAGCTATAGGGTCTCCGTGACCATCGTATTTCTCAAACTTTGGGGTTTTAAAACCAACAGGAAAATGGATGTAGGGAAACATGCACAAGTCACTGAATGAGATGCCTTTGTGGCCTCCTAGTCCCTGCATATCTCTTATACTCTGTTCCAAACTCTTCATTTTCTTAGCCATCTCTTCATGTTCCTCATTCTTAACCATTTTGTCAACTTCGATAGGGGAACTATATTGATGAATGTGGGGATAAGAGTTTCGAATTTTAATAGCCTCTTCAAGTGTGTAACCATGATCATGACGAACTTTGGACGGAGGATCATTATTGGATTTGGGCCCCACTGTTGGCTGTGGAATGCTATTAGTCGACGCAGTTGGTATGAAGAGTGGATTACTCATCATAGGTGTACTCAAAGGGCGCACTGTAGAAGTTCCAGCAACATTGGATGTGTTAGTATAGGGACGGAATCCAGGTGGATAAATGGGATCATTTGTCGACACTTGGATAGAGGGCAGCATGTTTGTATATAGATAGTCGCAGATTGAAGATGGCATAGCTTGCCCACTCGTCCAAGCTTCGTACATCTCTGCCATTTGTTGTCTTAATGCCCTTACCTATTCTATTGACACTGTTTCTTGTGAAGTCATCTGGTTTCGGACCTCAACATTTGTGGGCCATTTTCTTTTTCCCTTTCGACCTTGTATTGTAGGAATGATGCCAGTTTAACCACAAACCAACCACCTTTAAGCTAATATGTCTCTCTTTCTTTCTGAATGGAGTAGCAAACAGATTAGTGTTAAGAAATTGCGCACATTGCATCCACATATATACTTCTAATATGGAAGACTTTATGTTTCATCCCGGCTTATCTAAGCGTTTTTCTCCTCTTTAGTTATTCTTGTTAAAAAGGTTTGACCGAACCCATTGGGTTGCCTACGTATCATGTTGGTGCATGAATCAGATCTTTGCGTAGTTCTAGAAAGAGATAATATTAATAATTAGTTAATATTTATAGAGTATTATATGTACATTAGTTGACCAAAAGAAAAAAAAATCATTCATTTTCAAATATTCTTAATACAATGATACGAATAAAACATGAAAACAAAAGTACCTAAGACTAAGATAGACTCAAAAATGATTAAAATAACGCCTAATAACTAAAATAAGAAGAAATAGACTCAGAAAGAAACTAAAACATAATAAAGATGTCTTCTGAAATTCCCCAGATCTCAATCACCCCTAAGACTGGAATAAATCCTAGCCAGGCTTTAGGTAGATGTGGAGCGAGAGCACGTGCCTGTTGACCCAAGCTTTCATCATTGCGGTGTAGATAGCCAACATAAACATCATTGAGTGCATCCCTGAGTTGAAGTACTCGATCTTTGTCCTCATTCATACTGTCATAAGAGTTCTGTAACCAATGTCGAGTAGTATTGACTACATGCGTCAAATTCTCCCCCTGTTCCTGGAGCTCTTCAATTTGAAGGTGGAGTGCATATCGCTCGGCTATCCTTTGACCTCTCTCAGTCTCACATTCTTCCTGATAAGCACTGAAAAGCCTTGCTATTTCCCTGTCCCGTTCCATAGAAGCCTTAACTTGATTCTGGAGTTTAGACTGTGCACATATAAGCTGGACCTTTTCTTTTTTATACTCCTCACCTTGTTGCTCCATAGCGCTTGTGACAATGCCCAAGTCTTCTTTTAAGGTCAGAATGGTAGAACGATATTTTCTAACCCTCACTTCAAATATCGCATCACGTTAGGCCAACTCATCTTTATCATTCTTTTGGTCATTACTTAGGACATCCAGAGTAGACCTATAGTTTCTTTCCACTTTGAGGCAAGCTTGCTTGATTCTAGCCTCAATTTTTGCTTCTCGATCTATAGGTTCTCGTGCTGATCTTTCAGGCATTACTTTAAGAGGGGCTTGATCAAATAAGGGGTCCACTTCTACTTGAACACGATCGCCTACCATAGCTTTTGAGCTTAAAGTTCGACTAGCACCCCAAATCTTTTGAGTTTCTGCTTCTTGATTTCGATATTCAGACGCCACCTCCCATACGAAACTTTGTGTATCCTCAGCCCTAGGTAGGATTTGTCTTTGTCCTAGTTGGGTTAGCACCCAAAGGGGTATGTATGGTTGGAATCCTCGAAGGCCTGTCAGAACAAAGAATGGACGATAGGAAGACATAACAATTACCTCACTCGAAGGGAACCAATGATAGTTCCATGTAATATCAGATGCAGTTAATTTAAGAAGATAATGTTTCCATGCTTTAACACCTCTTGGCAATTTGTTCTACTAATTCCTTCATCCTGTCTGAGTGACTCTAAATATAATTCATCCAATCAGATTTGAAATATGTTTTTAGACGGTGGTGATACAAGTGCTCCAGAACCAACATTTGCAATAACATGCTACAACCTTCAAAAAAATCTTCCCCTTCTTTACACTTACTCAAAGCGCGATAAATATCAGCCAACATCATCGGCAATATAGTGGATTTCTTTTTCTTCATCATAGCAGTGACTATTCTCGATAAACGAATACTAATTTTTTTATCTCTCCTTGGAAAAACCATGGTTCCTAAAAATGCCACCATGAATGCTTCTTGTCTATGCTTTTCCCAGGTAGGCAGGTGTTGCCCATTCTTAACTTATTTCCCATAGTCTTCAAATCCTTCTTTCCTTCCATATCTCGAGTATAGAAATTCGAAGGAAACTAATCCATTATCGAAACTCTCCATATGAGGGTGGATGATGTGCATTTGTTCCAAAAATTTGTTTTCACTGACGCTCCTTGGGGCTATGAGTGTTTTACTTCGGAGATCCCTGCCTAACCCTGTGAAACCATCCAATTCCTCCAACATGGGTGTCAACTCATAATTGCTAAATCGAAAAACATTATTTGTAGATTCCCAAAACGCAATCAAAGCCTCGATCAAACCTCTGTCAGGACTAAACCTCATGATGTCTGTGAGAAAACCAAGATTTTTGAATATCTCGGTTCACCTAAACTGATGCATATCATTCCACCAAGCTATGAGTAGTGGTGGGGTTTTATCCTTGATCATAAATTTTGGAGGATCATTGACCATTTCGACTGCTTCATCTCTGGGCCTTTTATCACATCTCATGATTACCTGGTTGGGGAAAAATCAAGATTTAAAACCAAATTTAACTTATGAAATTTTGAAAATTCTAAATCATTTGTCGAGGTAGTTAAAAAGGAAAACAAATTTTATGAAAAATGACTCAGAATGCCTAAAGTGGTCACTCTTTTGAAAATGACCTTTTGTTGACTTTCCTTGGAGGAAGCTTAGGTTGTTTTTCGGAAAAATTGGCCGGATAAGGAGACAACCTTGACAAGAGAAAGAAAAGAGAAATAAAACAAGGTGCACATGCACTATTTTTGAAGAAATTTTTCAGAATATATATATATATATATAAGTGATTATTATTTTTTTATGTTTTTTTTATGTGTATACCATTATGCACTTTTTTTTCTTTTTCTTTTTCTTTTTTTTTTAAATAAAAAAACCTCGATGTTTTGATATATATATACGTATATTAATATTACTATCAATTTACCATTTGTTGAAATTGGATAAAAATAAACATTTCTGCGTTTAGTCAATTATCCTAAAGCCAGTCAACATTTATTATAGTCTTCCCTATGATGCAACAAGTAGCACAAAAATGTACATGATGCTCTCAAGTAAAGGTACATGTCCTAGACAGACCCAGCCCCCATGCCGAGTCTCGCTAAGTTAAATGCACATGATGCAGATAAAGCGGAACCTACTAAGGATATCATGTCTTGTTTCAGTTCTACTAAGGTTAAGCTTGTGGAGAGAGATATCTAGACTGGTTGTAAAATGAGCAGACAACTCGAGTCAAGGAGTAGCAACGTACCGGTAGCAGCGCTCTCCGGCTTTGTGCATGGGTGCTCCTCATCCTAAATAGGTGTGACTATAAATCCTTCACCATGGACCGGAGATCCACTGGCTATCTTGACAGAAGTGGGGTGCGTAGTCGCAATTCCCATTATGATATTATTGAAGACTCAGAAGGATGCGCGAGAGAAGACAATTACATGCACTTCAAATGATATTAAAACAGTAAATAAATAGACATTTAGCACATATAGCCAACAAGTACAATATCCAAAAAACATAAATGAATAAATAAATAAATAAAGTCATGCATAAGTCAATATTTTATAAGCTCGAATTCTGGTTGTCCCTAGCGTAGTCGCCATCTGTCACACCCCTATTTTCCCTCAAAATTAATGTTTTTTTGAAGAATAGAGTTTTTTCAATTCAAGTGACTTTTTGAACATGAATTATTTTATTGTTCAGAGTCGCCACTTGGAATTGAGTTTTGGTGCTCCAAGTCACCTTTTTATTTTACTTTATACTAGATACATGACCCGTGCCTGCACGGGGCCCAATATATGCTATTTTTTTATTTTAATTTATGTGATTCTCCGTTCATTCCATATTAATTAATTACTTTTCATTTTGCACGGTACTGAAGAAATTATAAATAAGAAAATGACTTTACTAATTCAACAATTAAAAACTTTGTGAGAATTTTACAAACAAATGTGACACTTTCAAAGAGAATTAACGGTAAGGGTAATATAGGAAAATTTAAATAATGTTTTGTTGATTTAGTAAGGTGATCAACTAATATGAGACAACTATTTTTAGAATAATAGTCAATTAATATGGGACGAAGGGAGTGTGATAGAATTTGAAAAGTTAGCCAAATTTGTATATGATTTTAAAAAGATTTCAAGTTGTTAGTACTTTTTATATAATTTTAAAAATAATATATATTACTCTCTTTGTTTCAATTTACATGGCATATATAGAATTTCAAAAATTAATCATTTTTTATATGTCTTTTAAATATTTAACGTGATTTTCAGATCATTTAAGTTTTAGAGTCAAGTGATTTTTTATATGTATTTTATACTTTTTAAATTGTTAATTATTGTGGTTTATAAATTGGTACCAATAGAATTTCGAGAGTCAATTAAATGTTTTTATATAACTTTTAAATATTTAAATTGTTAACTATTGTGATTTATAGTGTTATTTATGTTTATACAATTTTTAGATATATAATTCAAGTGTGTTTCAAAATTCTGGCTTTGTTTAATTTGTAGTCGTGAATTTGTCAAGATCCATCTCCATAAATCTGGTAATGACAAGACCTTCCATAGGCTTATGCTGACGTTTGATTCACCTAAAAACAATCTTAAGGACTCTTCCGTTAATTTTTTATTTTATGACCATGTTCCTAAGACAATTGACGTGGATTATCTTCCAAAAATATCCTATGAATCTATTAAGTTTGTGGGTTCTGTCAATGGGTTGATTTGTATTTCCATTGAGGAACAAGTTGTGTTTCTCTGGAATCCGTCAATTAGGAAGCTCAAGAATTGCCTAGTTCTGGAACCGATTCCTTTTACAGGTATGGTTTTGAATACGATGAGCTTCATCATGATTATAAGGTAGTGGCAATCACTAGAATTATGGGTGATGACAATTCAGGCTATATTGTGGGCAAAATATATAGTATAAATAGTAATTCTAAGAAACGTTTGAATGATATACGGAGTGCGATTCAAATTTATAAATCAGGTATGCTTGTGAATGAGAAGGTTCATTAATCTATTACTAATAAGCTTTCTATTAATTATTATGATCGGGTCATCCTTGTTGTTGACTTGGTTGATGGGATAAAGAAAGAAACATAGAACCCATGCTACAGAGAAGAAACGTTTTATTCTATTTCGTACCTCGGTGTATTAGGAAATGAACTTTCTATGATTTGTCAATCTACCATGAGCCAGGTAGACATATAGGTTATAAAGAAGTACGGATTTAAAGAATCTTGGATAAAGATGTTTAACATTAGCAATGGGGTGTATTAGTTATTTGGTCCTTTCTTTTTCATATGTGAAGGTGAATTTTTGTTTAAGAACACATCATTTTTCATGATTTACAATCCACATGATAACTCAAAGAGATTTCAAAGAAGAAGAGGCACAACTCTACATTGAAAGCCTTGTTTGGCCCTGTATAAGGCTGGGCACCGGACCGGAATGGGACAACCAGACCGGAATGGGACGGTTTGCCCGGGTTGTTGACCGGTACCGGGATGAACCGGACTGAAACTACTGGGATGGAGGTTCAGTTCTGTCCCGTCCCACTATATACCGGGATAGAACCGGGAAAGATCGGAATGGACCGGAACGGAACGGGATGGGATAAACGGGACGACACATATAGCTATTTCAAAAAATAATTATTTTTTTTGAGTTATTTTGAATTACGAAAATACGAATGTTTTCTTTATTTTTCTAAGTTATATTAGTTTATAATATTTAAGTTTTAAAATTTTTATTAATTTTACTTAAGTTTATTTTTAAGATATTTTTTTAAAAATTTTACGTATATAAGTTTGTAAGTTAGGTTTAATAGAGTTTTTTTTAAAGTTTTTGAGCATATGTAGTTAATAGTTATGTTATAAGTTTTAAAGATTTGAATCTTTTGAAGTTTATAAGTTATTAAGTTATACTTATAACTTGTAAGTTAAATAACTTAAGTTTGTAATTTTAAAAAATTAAATAAACAAAAAAGAAATGCTAATAAAAGTAAATAATGACAAAAATATTATTCTTTATTTTAATTAAAAATGATTTACCGGGATCGGATCGGACCGGATCGGACCGGACCGGACCGGACCGGAATGAACCGGTATCGGTATACCGGTACCAAATCATGATACCGTTTCATTCCGTGTACCGGTTCAATGTATCCCATCCCGTCCCAAATACTACCAGACCGGAATGGACCGGAATGGTACCGGAACGGTACCGGTACAACCCGTTCTGGTGCTCAGCCTTAGCCCTGTAGACAATAAATTCGTGTCGAGAAAACAATAATCAAGAACGGAAAAATTATGCAACAATCGTTTTCTTATTTCAAGTGCGAGTTTTACAATCTCTATTATTCCACTGAATTCACCCTTTCAAATATAATTCAAGGGCCCTTGAGCTTGATCTTGAACTTGGGATTTATCTTGATCTTGTTCTTTATCTTGATCTTGATCTTGAACTTGAACTTGGACTTGGACTTGATCTTGATCTTGATCTTGAACTTGAACTTGAACTTTATCTTGATCTTGACTTTCTCGTTGAATTCAAGGGCTTCGAGCTTGATCATGAATCCGGTGGTCTTGATCTTGATAGTTCTTGAACTTGATCTTGAACTTGATCTTGACTTCTTCAAATCTTGAACTTGAACACTTGAATTCTTCAATTCTTCAATTCTCAAATTCTTGAACTTGTAGAGAAATTGCGGCTTTTGATCCACGAGCTTTCTCTAGCTTCTTGTTCGAATTCTTGGTTCTCTTTTCTGAAATATGAGGACCCTTATTTATAGTTTTAAAATAGGGGAGTCATGATTGGAATAGGATTCCCTTCGGCCAATCAGATTTAAGTGACATGGCATATGGCTTTATGGAGCGGACCTTAATTAAATTCATATTTATTGAATTTAAATAATTAACTCAATTATATTAATCCATAATATTTATTTGGACTAATATATCAATGAATTTAATATAATCCGAATAATTTTATAAATTTATATTTAATAAATTTTAAATGATTACAAATACCCCCTGCTTCAAGTCTTGTCGAGATATTTTATCTTCCAAAGACTAGACTTGAAGTATTAATTAAATAATAGTTTATTTACCATGCTCATGCAATGTTTAATTTATTGTCTGACTCCAATACATGTAATTGGAGTGGGCACGTGAGTCTACCACTTTCAAACATATATTTGGCCAATTAGAATCATGATAGGAGGCAAATAAATGCTTGTTAAAAAGCAATAGGAAAACCGATTCGACTATGACCGTATTTCCGTCAATTACTTTAGCATAGGCAAAAAAGAATTGCTATTAGTCTAGGAGTGGGATTTTATGATGCCATTTAAGTTCAAAAAGTAGTTGAACTAGGAATTGTAGTCCCACTCAATTTCAAATTCATGTCCTTTTCTATTGTCCTAGCCAAAAAGGAATTGTAATTGAACTAGGAGAAGGATTTTATTCCCACTACATGACATCTATAAATAGACACATTGTATCCACAATTTTGTCTTCAATTACAGATTGTGAGCCACGAGCCTATGATGAAAGGGGCATAATTCAAGGTAGTCTTCCTCCCTTTTTCTGATTTTCGTCACTTTCTTTTACTGTTTGACACATCTGTTGTATAAAATTCATAACTCATTGTAGAAATATCAAATTCATGAACAGTTTGATTTTACAGAAACTAGACTTCTTGATATCTAATATATCCAAAATTCAGAATTTAATACCTTCAAAATCTTTTTAGTTGATATTTTGAAGTTAGCTCTAGATTCTCTCATGGTGAAAATTTCAGAGTTGTGCGGCTTTACTAAAACTCTCGTGTCTTGAAGTAGGAATGACGAAATCACAAGCCGCTTGATTATTTCGAATCTATACACAAAGGTCTACAACATATCCGAAATTCAAGATTTAATACCTTCATAATCTTTCTAGATGACTTTTTTGAAGTTAACTTTAAATTTTGTCATGTTGCAGATTTCAGATTTTGTTGCCTCACAAAATATTTTATATCTCAATGTCAGAACATCGTCACCCAAAAGGGTTGTGATAGCTTGAAATTATACTTCAAAGGTTTTGTTATCACCAAGGAAATATTGTCTCAAGTCTAACCTAGTTAGCTTAGCACGACTTTCAAGTCTCAAATGTCTTGACAGGTAACAATTTCTCCTCTACTTGTGTTTTCTTTGTATTTTCTTCCTCCCTTTTTTGTAGGTAGGCTTCAAAGGATGATCCGTGGAGAAGGTAGTCTTATGACACAAAGGTAATAGTACTCATCCCCGCATTAAGAAAGGTAATTTTATGGTATTCTTAAGGTGAAAAGAGGATAGATACGCATCCCCGCCCTAAGAAAGGTAACTTTATGGTATTCTTAAGGTGAAAGCGGATAGATACACATCTCTGCCCTAAGAAAGGTAATTTATGGTATTCTTAAGGCGAAAGCGGATAGATACACATCCCCACCCTAACAAAGGTAATTTATGGTATTCTTAAGGCGAAAGGGGATAGATACACATCCCTGCCCTAAGAAAGGTAAATTTATGGTATTCTTAAGGTGAAAGCAGATAGATACACATCCCCGTCCTAAAAAAGGTAATTTATGTTATTCTTAAGGCCAAAGCGGATAGATACACATCCCCGCCGTAAGAAAGGTAATTTAGAGGTCAAGACTTGAAAATTTCAACTTTCAGACTTGAATAATTTGAAGGCTTCAGCTTACAATCTTGATTGATTTGAAGACTTCAAGTTTCAAACTTGATTGATTTGAGACTTCATCTTGTAGACTTGAAGAATTTGAAGACTACAACTTGAAAATTTAATTGATTTGAGACTTTAACTTGCAGACTTGAAGACTTCAACTTGCAGACTTTAAAAAATTTAAAGACCTCAGCTTGCTGACTTGAAGAATTTGAAGACTTTAACTTGCAGACTTCAACTTGGAGCCTTGAAGAATTTGATAACTTCAACTTGCAGACTTACAGAATTTGAAGACGTCAGCTTGCAGATTTGAAGAATTTGAAGACTTCGGCTTGCAAACTTGATTGATTTTGAAGACCTCAACTTCTAAGCTTGGAGTTTTTATTTTTTATTTTGAAGACTTCAACTTGCATACTTGAAGAATTTGAAGACTTCAATTTGTATACTTGGCTAAATTTAAAGAAACTTCAAGCATCTTGTTAAAGAAACTGTTATTTTATAAGGGTTTGCCCCCATCTATTGACTAATGAATACTTCGCACAAGTCTAAAGTTTGATGGGACAAAAGATAAAACAAAATACTTATCGTTGTGACTGTCATGTGACAGATTGAGTGGGAACATGTGTTTCTTTGACACTCATGCAACTGAACTTAGGATATATTCTAAGCACCTACGTACCTCAATGAAGAGGATCAAGTCACAACGTAGTTCTGGGGAAGTGAGTGATTTGTTTTGTTGTTTTTTGTTGTGGTGGTGTTATGGTCCCCTGATATGGATCTGGTTATGGGGCGTTGTAGTGTGAAATCGAATATTTTCTTCCTACGACCTATGATGCTGGTTCGTTAAGAGAGAACCTGCAATCTTGAGTTTGAAAGTACTCAAAGACTTAGTAATTTTCTACATAACAATTCACTGAATTCAAATACATTAAATACAACACTGAAACAAACAAAGTAACTGCCTACTGCCTACTACAACTGAATGAGAAAGTGGAGGAATAACCTCCTTACTGCAATAACTGCTACACAGAAAATAAAAACATAAATACTTAAAAGATGTAGTAATCTACTGCGAATAACTAAATAACATATAAGCTAAAGTAATCTACTTTCTAATTTCCTTAAATCTCCCATGTGTAAACCGTTGGTAGACTAAAGGGGTGCTAACATGTGGTGTACATAGTTTATACTCTTGCGGGCCAGGAGTGACATGCAGTTTAGGCTCGTACCTTAAGGAGCATTTCTAGTTGAATATTTAACTCTAATTTGAAGAGTTTTGTGACATCAGTTTAAGCTCGTGTTTCAAGGAGCATTTCAACTTGAAGTTTTAACTAAAATTTGAAGAGTTTTGTGACATACAATTTAAGCTCGTGTTTCAAGGAGCATTTCAACTTGAAGATTTAACTTAAATTTGAAGAGCTTTGTGATAGTGTAAACTCGTGTGTCTAGGAGAATTATAACTTGAAGATCTAGCTCAAACGATGAGGAGCATTGTAACTTGCAGTTTAAGCTCATGCGTTAAGAAGCGTCTAGATATACAATGACTCTTCAAAGTCATCTTCGGATGCATATTTGCCCCCACTTTTGAGTTCTTCTATATCTTCATCTTAATGAGGTCCATAGACAGGAGATTGTTCATCTTCTCTTAAAGTCATGCTTAATTCCATGTCATATGCATGAGTTGCCAACTCTTCGAATGTATTGGGGTTTAATCCTTGCAAAATGTAGCGAAGACCCCAATTCATACCTTCGATGCACATTTCAATGCTAGAAGATTCATTAAGGCGATCTTTGCAATTGAGGCTCAGACTTCTCCTGCGATTGATAAAGTCAACAACTAGCTCATCTTCACCTTGACAAGACTTTGTCAGTTCAATCATATTAATGACATGTCTCATGCTATAGAAACGATTAAGGAACTCTTGCTCTAACCGCTCCCAATTATCTATAGAATTAGGTTCGAGATTTGTGTACCAATCAAAGGCATTTTCTCTAAGAGATAGAATGAATTCTTTAAGAAGATAATCACCATACGTCCCAGCATCATTGCAAGTCTCGATAAAGTGTACTATAAATTGTTTGGGATTTCCTTTGCCATCAAATTGTTGAAGCTTAGGAGGTTGATTGCCCTTAGGCATTTTCAAGTGATCAATCCTTTGTGTATATGGATTTACATATGTGGGAGAAAATTTGGATGAAGACTCAGATTGGTCTTCGATAGACTCTATGATAAAGTCCTTCAATTGATCAATTGGAATCAAACCTTCAGCGGAGATATGAATTTCGTTGTTCTTTGTTTGCTTTACGCAAGACTCTCGTTTGTTTTGAACTTTAGGAAGCTTCAGAGGTTCTTGATGACATACCGTGAGTTTACGGTATTTCTAATACGTTTCACTTACAAGTTGTGTGTGTCTAGGGCCTTTTTATATTGGTTTTTATGTGTTTTATCATGTTTTGCATGAAAGGTGTTCAGGCGCGGAAGTTTAGAGATAGCTGAACCAAATGCA
>JAJOOS010020228.1:0-17397 GCA_029582725.1 Solanum chiquidenum | reverse complement strand
ATTAAAATTGAAAGTATTTTTTAAAAAACAAACTTAAATTATTTTTTTTGGGTTGGGGGTTGGGGGTGGGGAGCTGGCGGGGGGGGGTCGAGGATAGGGGGGTTAAAATAAAATTTGAAATTAGAAATATTTTTTAAAAATAAATTTTAATTTTTTTGGGGGGGAGGGGGGTGGTAGGGTGCTGGCAGGGGGGGGTTTTGGGGTGAGGGTGGGCTAAAAAAATAAAAATAATTGAAGTTGAAAAATATTCTTTAAAATAAGCTTTAAATTTATTTTTTTAACAAAAAAAATTGTAATTTGAAGTTGGAGGAAAGTTTTGGAAAATGATTTTCTTAATTTTTGAAGGGAAGTTGAATTGATTTGGAAAATATTTTTCAAAACATTTTACCCAACCAAACATGAAAAAATTGGAAAAATATTTTCTTTCATACCAAACACACCCCAAATGTAAATTCTCCAACACACACACTCACCAAGTAGGTGTTCAAAGAGCTCCACAAAGCATTGCATCTCCAATAAGGATAGAAACGTTCAAACCATATACTCGTATGTTTTGCTTGCACCAAAAAGAGCAAGGTATAAACAACCATTCTTCAATTTGTGTACTGCTGTGTTTATTTTGAAGTATCTTTGATTCTCCACTGGTGCACATAGGTACAATTCCTAAAAGTTTCTTCACTCTTTCCCCACTGCATCCTCTCCATGTCACTAATATATCTTTTAATGCCCTTGGCATTGCTCACATTATAATGACATATGTTGAATCCTGTTGCCTATTATAATTAGTATACTTGGACCATTTGTTTTGAGCTTGGTAACATTAGTCTATATATCCAATTCATCTTAAATCCTGTTCTGCTTGTCTTCAAAACATCGCTTGTTTCTCTCTTTGCATACAGTTCACCAGATGCAAATAGGGACAATCTTCCATTTTATATTCCTTGGTTTAACCTAACTAGTCTTTCTCAAGCTAATAAACATCCTCCACAATTGATCTGCCACTTGCAATGCAAAAAGAGATGGTTGACCGTCTCAGCCTGTTCTTTACACAAAAAATATCTTGAACATAGTTGAAAACCTCTCTTGTTTAGGTTCTTATGAGTCAATACTGCTTCTTTGGCTAAGAGCCATGTTGCAACAGTTCACTTTGTAAAGCACTTTAACTTTCTATATCATCTTCCCCCAACCTCCTCTTCGTGCCTCTGGAGTAATGATGATATATTTGTTTTGGCCTTGTATTGTAATAAAGCTTATATACCTTTCATTCTCGTTGTATTTAAGAGTGCAGAAGAATTCTGCAAAATGGTCCTTTGTACTCCATCTCTTAATGACATTCCCTGTACTTTGGATGCTTCAATGAATACGGTCACCAACCACTTAAAGATTTTAAAGCTAATTGTAACTGTCCTCATTAAATATCTACTGCGTTCTATTCATTCGTACCATGTATCTGCACCAGCATGACATCTAGTTATTTCATAGGACTTAAAACCCGCATTATAGAATATTGTGTTCTCATCTAGTCTGCCTCTGGCCATGGCTGGTGGAAGATGACCCAAAAAAAGGAAATAACTGACACTAGTTGAGAAGTGACTGTCATTGAGACTCGTGCCTGAGACTGAGCATCACCCTCTTCATAACACTTGTACAGTTAGTATACTTGTACCATTGTGACTTTCTGCAATTGGAAAATATTTTCAAGAGGACACATGCACAACTTTCTCAAGTTGTCGGGGGAATACCAAAAGACAGGTTATCGGGTGAGGATGGCTGTACTGGTAGGTTGCCCTTTTTCCTTTCAATAAGCTATTTTATTCTTTTCCAATCTTAGTTTTCATGTAATCAAATTTACATTATACCTAAATGCCCATGGTTATCATACGCCTCCAAGGTTTAGTTCAAGGGGTAAATATTGAGGGGTTTATGACTTAGGTCACATGTTTGATCCCTGCTCAATGCAAATGAACCTTTGTATTTAAGTGACAAAGGTAGAGTGACATGTCCATTATCTAAGAGTTTAAGAGGTTGCCGTTGGTACTGAAGTAGGTGTTTCATCTTTCAGGACTTACGAATACACTACTATACAAATGAGAACTTACAAGGTAATGCCGACATTGATATGGAATGGTGATTTTTCGTATACTCATACAAAATATGCTTTCCTATCTCTTTGCCGAATGTTATAATGTTATGGCATAAATTGCAGCAAGGGGTTATTAAAGAATTGGGAGGCTGGGTGCCCAGAATTCAAGTTAGTTTGACTTTCAACTGTTTCTATCATCTTTTATCTATAGATTGAAAATTGAGATGTTAATCATCTACTTTCTGAACAGAAATATTCAAAAAGTCAAAGACGATGCAACTCTTAAGAAAGGAGGGTGCTACGAGGTTCATGCTATTGAAGACCTTGTTCAAGTTGGGAAGCATGTTAAAGGTGATAGTCTCTGTGTGAAGTTTTCCCATTATCCTCTATGTGAGGAGTGAACTTATCAGCAAATTATTATTCAATTTTCTGGCTGCTCATACTTTGCAGCACGTTCCATGGCTAATGATGCGGAGTTAGTGTTCTGTCCATACAGCTATATCATCAATCCAGTTATTAGGAGAGCATTGGACGTAAATATAGAAGGAAGCATTCTTATCATTGACGAATCCCAGTATGTATAGATATAAACCACTGACATTTGTTGCTTCCGTAGTAGCTTGTTTATTTAGAAAATTCTGGTACTGATATTGAAAATTTAATTATACTACAATATGCACTAGGTGTATTTGTAAAAAGAGATGACCCTTTTGTCAAAATAGCTGAGCTACAAATGCAGAATTTTGTCTGCTATAAAATGGAGAACACATTATTTCATCTTTAGGTCTAGCGAATGGTCATTTTGTACAGCCTACCACAACTAATACTCTTTCTGATCCAAGTTGATAGATCTATTTTGCTTATCAGTTGTTTCAGTTTGATCAAATTTTTAGAGTTGCATACACTGTTTCATCTTTTGAAAATGAACTTCAGATATTGAGAAACACTTCAGAAATTGCTTTAAGTTATAATTCTTTCCAGTTCAAAATGATGAAGACAATTGATAACTTTTAGTTACAAATCACTTTACTCAGTCAGAAGTGAAATAAGAGAATTATTTCGAGACAGTATGCCTAAACACATTTTAAATATCAGATAAAAGTGATAATGCTTCATGAGAAGTATTGAAAAATGCATGTATTGTTAATTTAAATGAAGTCTATACATATCATTGTTTTGACTATTTCTTTGTATATTTGTTCTGGTTGATGTGATATCTGCTGCATTATAGAAGACATTTGTCGTGATGTTGGTAGTGTTGATGTTGGCATGAAGTGTTTGAATGGTAAGCATGGACTAGCTTTTCTTTATTAATCTTTTCTTTGGGCCAAATTGAAAGAACACTTTCTACATCTTCCATTTTAGTTTGTCTCTTATCAGTTGTTGTTTTCTGTAAGATTTGTATTTTCATCTGTCTCTTCTCGAGTGTTCTGATCCTGAGACTTACAAACCTTTGAAAGATATGATACTGGTAAGCACTGCAAACTTTTGAAGTTCGGTTGACAGCTTATAGAGCTTTTCCATCAGTTAGTATATTCATGTTTTTGCAGAACATAAAGTGTTGGATGCAAGTTCAAGATCATTCTTTACGCATGCAAAGCTCCACATGTTGGGCCTCATGGTTAGTAATGGTTTGGCTACTGTTCCTGCTTCAGATGTGAAGTAGACAGGCAAAAATAAACATATAACGTGAGCAGATCAAGTTTGTTGTTATCATTATCAATTGTTGGAACATTAGATAGCAAAAGGAGTACCCATTGCTTCTTATTATTAGCTCTTTTGGATAATTGCAAAAAGGTAAAGTGAGTAGACAAGAACTAGTTTCTTGCATTTTCCTTGTATTTTGCTAGTAAATTCGTTCTAAAATCTTGAAACATACATTAGGGTGTTGAAGGACTTTATCACTTTCCATACTGCTGAGCATACCTCCATTTGTCATCTTAGACAGGAAAGTATTTTTTTCATTTTAAATGATTACCTTGATTCATAGCTATTAAATTTTGCATAACTTTCTTTAGTGTAGTGGGCAGTTTTAGGAAGTTGAAAGGAGACTTGGAATCAATTACTTCCTTTAATTTTGAAAAGCAAGGCTTTCATTGTTTTAAATGCTTGGCATTGGTAAGCCAAATATTCTAATTGTTCAGTGTCTTCGAAAGCTCTTATGTTTTGGCTCACTTAAACATCTATAACTTCTGAAGCTGAATCATATATCACAATTGTATATGGTGTATATAGCCTTCAAAATTGACCTTCAACCATATTTGTATATGCGAAAAAAAGAAGTACCAAAATTCTTCAGTTTGATTACAAATTAGATCTGATCATATTTTTAAACAAGACGACATCTACCAAATACTATTAAACTTTAAGTCTCCGACTCAAGGTGCTTCATGCTCGAACATTAGTCCAGGCAAAAATGCTTCTAGTGTTCACAATCTACCTATGCATGTTGTGTACTGTATATAGTACTCTGAACACTGTACATATACACCTATTTATCTCATCTGCTCTAACTTAATTTGTAGGTGGACTGGTAAGGAAGCATTGAATCAGCGAGATCTTATCAGCTAGTTATACGACGCACCAAAAGAAATTCTGGCAAGTATCTCTGAGGAAGATGCTGCTTAGATCATTTAACATATTTGTGACAATAGATCAACACCAGTTACGTATATTTGTTATGAATTGTAAGAAGAAATGCTTTGCCTGCAGCAAGTATGTTGAAGTGTTCTTTTTTCAAAAGAACTTGGTATTCTACATGCTTTTGCAGGGCATAAAGGATCTGAGGGTTTGTTGGAAACTTTCTTGATCTTTGCAACAAGTAAAGATACTTGGTGATTCTGTTGTTTCTCTTTGGTTCTGTTCTGTTAAAGAAGGAAATTAGATAAACATTTTTATGCTTCAGACATGCCTATATAATGTGAACCAGCTCAAGCCGCATCCACCACACAAAAGAATTTAAAAAGGGGAAGAGAAATGGATGTTTTTATTTGCTTGTGACATGAAGACGACCACTGATGAAATTCTACTGTATATAGTCAATAGTCATAATGCTCTCATCCTTGGGCTAGAGATCTAATTTTATTTGTTGATAATTTGACAGTTGATTTGTTTATGTTACTATCCTCTATTAATGTGCAGGAGTTCTTAATGGTGAATGGGAAACTACTTTGAGTTTGTGGTGCTTACATGCCAGCATTGTGTTCAAAGAAATTGCTGATTCTTGTCTATCAGTGATTCTAGCATCAGGGTATGTGCAATATCTTACAGCCTGGCCACTTCATTCACGCACTAATCCTCGGTGATGTTTTGGAAGATTTTAGACAATTCCTTTTTTTGGTCCGATTTGAAGTGAGCTTAATTGTCGAGCAAACTTTCAAGTGAATGGTGTATGGTTCAGTTTCATGAATATGCACCATATGCCAAATATTTCTTGTCTCTGTTTACTTTGCTTGTTTATGATCTATCCTTGCACATCTTTAATTTTGCCTTCTCCTTCCCTTTTACATGTGATACCTCCGAAAGATAATTTGGAAAAGCTGCTGCTGTTGAAGTTCGAGTTTCTTCTTTGCTGTTGTGCATCATCTCTTCTTTTATTTACAGGACTCTATTTCCATTTAGCTCAGTTTCCTGTGAACTTGGTGTTACTTTTGGTAATACTTTCCAAGCTCCACACGTTATAGACGTTCAAAAACAGGTAAGTTAACATTTGACAATGTTTTGGGATTGGAGTTTATAGATGAACTCAATGCCAGTCCATGAATTGCAGTTATGGGCTGGTGTAATCTCGAGAGGACCAACAGGTGTTCCACTGAATGGAAGTTGTGCAACATCTGCTTCAGATATTTTTAGGGTATTATGTGATATTTATGCTAAATGTTCATTTGTCAATATGTATTTCCCTCCTTGTCTAATGTTGCAGCATTCTTCATGCAGAGTGAACTTTGCAGTTCTTTGGAGGAAATATTCAAGATTGTTCCAGGTGGTTGTATTGTCTTTTTTCCAAGGTATAGCATGTTGAATGATATATGTCAACACTGGAAACTGTCAAAACAATGGGACAGACTTACTGCTCAAAAGACCATTTTCGTTGGTAAGAATCATTAAGTCCATTTTTTAAACATATTTGCCCATAAACAGGCAGCAAGAGAGTAAAGATTATCCGAACTGTTCATGGCATGCTTTTCCATTGACGCACCGGAAATCTGGAATAGATCATGCTTGCCAATTTTTTATTTCACTGGTGCAATTAATTCTCTTTTTGATGGCTTTGTTTTTGTTTAGAGACAAGACAGGGTCAAAAAAGTTTTGAAACCACTTTGGCTGGAAAAGTCAACCCTTTGAAATAGTCACAACCTTCCTGAAAAGTCTCAACCCTTTGAAAGATCACAACTCATCCAAAATATCATATTTTTTTGGAAAAGTCACAACTTTTTGAAACTCTTTGTAAAAGTCTCAACCTTCAATGTGAAAAGGTGTGTAACATCCCAAAAATTTCTAAGTTAAGACCCAAACCATTCTTCATTTACGTATAAGGTTGTGCCGAGTGATTCTCAATTGTTTTTTAGGTGTTAAGGTTAATTCTTTAGTGTAAAAATAATTTTGGATATGAATTAAAGTAATTAGAATTTTCAGCACAAAGTTGAGTTGAAAGATTTTCTAGCGATTCAGTTTCAATATATGATTTTCCTTGGGTCAACTTTAAACGGCCATGTCTCTCAGTACATAACGAATTAGGTGTCCCTGACCTATCAAATTAAAGGTCTATGAGTCCTCTTTCCAACGCCACCAAATTCTCTCCATTTCGAGTTCAGAGTAAAATATTATGCCCATTTTAGTGAAGCCCTGTCAAGCAGTCAAAGTTCTATGGATGACAACTACAGAAGGTGGAATGTTCAATGAACTATAGAGCCATCCGTGAAGGCTTGCTGCAATTTTTTCCAGCAACTTCCTGCAATTTTTTCCAGCAACTTCCTGCATGCGTTCCAGGGACAATTTGGTCATTTTTCAAGCTTTTTAATTCTATTCTAAGTTGTTTTTGAGTGTGCTAATTGAGTATATCATTCAACTAACTAGTTTTATCTCAAAGTCATCAATATAAATATTCAAGTATCTAGAAATTCTCTCAAAACTCACATAGGGTTCCTCTTCTCCATGAAGAACCCTAAAACTTCCATGTCAAAAATTCAAGATACAAAGAAAAACTTTTCATTCAAGGTTTTCTCAATCTCTTCCACTCTAAGAACTTCATAAAAGAGTTTATTCCCTCAAGATCAATCCCCAAGATTCCAAGCTCAAAGATTTTCTCCAAGAAAGCTAATCTTCTTCCTCAAGCTCAAGATAAATTATGTCTCCACAAAAGTTTCCAAACTAAAAGCTTCATCATTAGGTATGTAAGGCTATTCATAGCGTTGGACTAGTTTAAAATAAAGTTGAAGGGCTGATAAGATACCTCTTTCTTGAAGTTGGTCTTCATCAAAAAAATGGTGCTTCAACAATGATACACATCGGAGCAACAACAAAAAGATACAAAATTACCAAAAAATATTAAGAATAGGCAGATCTAGCCATTAGCAGTGGATTGTTAGATATCAACTTATTTGTTGGTGGTGGTTGAAAAGTCGCTACATCTGAAGTTGCCATTTTCCAACACAGTGGTGGAGACAAAAGAAAAGAAAAGGGCAGAGAAGAAGAAAGAGAGGCCTATGAGGTGAGCTAACAGTGCCACAATGGTGGGAAAAAATATAGTACCGTCGAACACCAAGTATTTCCACCACTCAAAAAGTTCTCTAAACTTTTGGCCTAAAGAAAAAAGTGTAACACCTCGAAAAATGGTAAGTCGAAGTGGAAGGGAAAAGTTGCATTTTTCACTATAGTTCAGTTTCTACGAACTCACCTACGGCCTATACAAGGTCCTACGGTCTGTAGGAAGATAGTCGTGGAAAGGTTCTGAAAGTTTAAAATTTGATAACTCCCAGAACTTTTACTATGGACCAATATAATGGTTCGTAGAAGTTTCTAAGTGGTCGTAGAAGGGGTTCCAAACTTGGTGAAAATTCTGATTGACTTTGGGTTCTACGACCCGTAGAAAGACCTACAGACCGTAGGAAACGTTCTTGGAAACTTATTGAATATTTAAACCTCCGGTACTTGTTCTACGGACGACCAAAACCTGTAGAAGTTTCTACGGATAGTAGGTTGGTTCGTAGAACCCCTTCGACTGTTGTTAACTTAGGGTCATTTGGGTCTTTTCCTACCCTTTTAAATCATAGACTATGTCATTTTTACCCTATAACTTATTTTACACTTAAAACTCTACCTATTCCCTCCCATTAACTCGAACTCTCAAAAGCTCTGAAGGTTTTCTCTCCAAGATCCCAAAGAAAAGCTAGAGTTTCTTCAAAATTTCAAGGTTTCTTCTTCACTCTAGGGCTGTGATTATCAAGGTATATGAAAAGTTCATCAATATATCCCCGTTCATTCATTGAGTTTTAAAGATTTCTCTGAATCTCTTTATGATTTTAATCTAAATTCTAGGGTTTTGCATTTTTCTTAATGGGTTTAATCGTTCATGGCTAAATTCAATCTATATTATTATGCATGAATTGAGTTGCATTGCATGTTTTTGATGAATTTTATATGAACCCAATACTATGTGCTTATATTGTGATCATGAATTATGCTTTGAGATTATGTATACAACATTGAATTGAGGAACTGGTGAATTTACAATGCTTTAAGGATGTTTTTCATGAACCCATGCTTTGTATGTATGATTTATTATGAAATCAAGTCTTGATGGCATGTATGCATTGTGGATTGAAAAGGACAAGATCGACAAATTCTTTCGAATAAAGTGCCAACATGCTTTTGATGAATTAGGTTGCTTTCGATTGAGGTATTCTTAATATGAAATATGATCATGATTTAGATGCTTAGATAAGTGTCTAATAAACAATTTATGAAGTCATGATGATTTAAAGAGATACTCTTTATGTATAATGCATTAATTTTGTGGGGAGTTGTACTTAGCATCGAGCAGACTAGTGGTGATTATTATGTCCATAAACTACCACCGTAGGTATAGGCTGAGTGTTCATGAACGTAAGGATAATAGAGGCGAGTACCCAGTCTTCAAATGCTTTTGGTCTCGAGAGGGACTAGTGGTGAGTACCAGTCTCGGAGTTATGAAAGAATGATCCTTTGTATCCTGGCAAGATATATTGGGCCCTCTTCAATGGGGTAATACATTGAATTTCATGGTTAGATCCGATGGTTATATGTCGGTTAATAGTCTCTCCTACACACTAAAATGAAATAGTTTAAACTTACAACATGATCTCTACAGTTTTGCATTGACCTTACTCCCATGATTTATGACTCTAGCCTATCAAGACTTGACATTGTTTTACTTGGTCATGCATTATTACATTTTCAAACTTATCATGATTTATGTTTATGTTTTTATGCATGTTTTTCATATTCAGTACATTCAATGTACTGATGCATATTGTGCCTATATTATTTTAAAATATAGGATTTGACGCTCTTCCATTCGGTTGTTGCTAGATTGAATCTATCAACGGTGCTGGCTAGTGGTGAATCCTCATGATTCGAGGGTCAGATCATGCTTTATTGATTATTGATTTTATGTCATTTTCAGTTTGACTTATTTGTGGTTTAGGGGTTTGTCCTAACCACATTTATGTAGTAAAGACGTATATAGAACTTAGTATATCTTCCGCAAACTCAAGCTTTTTTTTGTATTAAGGTCCTCTTATGTTGAGATATTATGATTTAAACTTCTTTAGCTTTATGATTGATTTCATATTGTACTTCTTTATCTTAGTAACATGCTAATATCAAGTGGCTTGTTTAGGGCCTCTCGAGGTCCTATTCGCCATGACACGTCTAGAGTGTATTTCGAGTCATGACAAAAAAAACATCAAAATGGCTTTAAACTTTTTTTGTTTGTTTTGTAAAATTCATAATATGATATAGATTATAGGGTATAAAGTGAGACATAACATAATGTACATATTTTTGTTCTAGTGATAAGAGCACCCACATCACAACAAAGGTCGTTAAGTGTAAAAGGTAGAAAAATGAGCTTATTATTCATCGAGTTTTTTCACTTTGCATTACTTCCAATGATTTCTCAATTAAAAAAGATGATACATAAATGTTCTTGATTTCTGATACATGAATCAAAAGGACATGAACATTAAGTAGATAATAGATAAAAAGTGAGTTAAAATTCAAAAGTGATTTACCTTTTCTATTCTGTTCTCTATTCAGTGCAACTTTCAATGCAAGTTTGCAAGATTGTTTGACAACCAATGATCTTTTTTTAACATGGTGATGATTAGGTGGCGGCAAGAAATTCCCTTTGTTTTCATTTTATTCTGTCCTATTTGGAGTGTCAACAATGTTCTTCCTTATCCTTCAACATAACTCGAATCCTCAACCTACTGATCGATGGGGAAGGTACTCAACCACTAGTGTGATGGATTTTAAAAGATGTGAATGAAAAATGAAGAGTTATGATTTTTATGAAGAGTTGTGACTTTTCTGAAGAGTTCTGTTTTTATGAAAAATTGCAATTTTTATGAAGAATTATGACTTTTCTAAAGAGTTGTGATTTTAATGAAAAGTTGTAAATTTTCCATAAAGTTGTAGATTTTGATATTTTCTAAGAGTTGTGACCTTTTCGATAAGGCACAATAAGCACCTATTCACACTACCCTTTGTTGTCTATGAATAGAGGGGTTTCATCTCATTTTTCTACAATGAATTTTCTTAACTTCAGAACTTCTTCTTCTACTCCACAAAAAAATTCTATTGTACTTTACTATCGTTGAGTGGTTCGCCGATACCGTGATTTTAGGAACCAATACACCGGTGAGTAAGGTCATTTTATCCTGGGAGGATATATTCCATTAACCTCGGGTACTTGAGATGAATAATTTCCTTAAGGAAACTGTTAATTTAGCAGGCTTGATTTTTTTTCTTGAAAAAAAATAAAATTCCAGGTTCTTTCTGCTTTCTTGTTTTGAAAATATTCTTTAAACTTTGTGGTTTCTTACCAAGTTCTCCAAAAATAGTGTTCTAAATATTTTATGAATACAAATTAAATAACAATCTTCAGAAAATTATTATACTATTGGTATTTTATGGGTTCTACTTTGTTAGAGAAAAAAATGAGAAAGATAATCATTTTATTAGATGATAAAAGAACTTTGTGATGAACAATATTATTTTAATATGCTACTGGTATGATTATTTGTAATCTCTAATGCTTTAACTAATTGACTGTGGCAGAGAAAGAAGAGAACAAATAAGTTCAGGCGCAAATTCAATGAGTAAGATAGCCTCAATAATGATATTTCATTTATGCAATTTGACAGCGTACCAAATGGGTCACATTTCGAGAACTGTGAATTTCAATTTAAAGATGTTCAAGTACATTTCTAATATTATTTTTTGGTCAAGTTTGGAGACTAAAACTTCTCCAATGTATTAAACACTATGTTCGAATGAACATTTCGATTTGAAGAGTATAAATACTTCGTCACGAATATTAATGCTAAATGATTTGAAGAATATAAAAAGTTCATTGTTAACTAGAAACAGTGTTGTATTTTTAGTTTCTGAAGATTAAAATCTCTCGGTTTTCTACTCCATATAAATTTGAAACTGATTTGAAGTCATAAAAACTTCATCATCATTCAACGTTCATTCTGTTGACGATTTGAAAAATACAAAAACTTTTTCATTAACTAAAAATAAGTTGTATAAAGATTCAGTCTTTATTGTTAGTATTCTAAATACTAATTTGTCTGTCTAATTGTGACAAAAAAGAAAGAAAAATGGGGCTAGTGACATAAAACAAATGGTTTTGTGCCTGCAATGGTTGTCTCTACGGATTAAACTTTGGCATTTCGTAAAGACTGTCAAAGAAAATTCAAGCACTAACAATTCGTTTGTAGAATATTATCTCCAAAAGAAGCTTCATGCTGCCAATGTGTATTTTGATGGTATACAATTTGAAAGCATGGAAAAAATATGTGAAAATTAATTTTTAAATACATGATTATTTTTTTGAGATCATATTTAAAATGTGGGGTTCTTTGCTTGTGATAAAGAAAAAATTAGACTTAGGGGTCGTTTTGTACAATGATACATAATGCAAAGATTCGTAACACATGGATTAGTAATGTAAAGTTTAGTAATGCATAATTAGTTTTTATCAAGTATTGGTTCATTGTTTCCCACCTAAGAGTGTTTGGTTTAAAACTCTACAAAAAGCTTCTTTCTTATTATACCCTTGAGTTATTATGGGATTTCCTTTTTCATGTAATAATTGGATCAAGATAGATAATTGTCGGACAATATTATTTTCTGTGACCTTTTAACTAGGTAGGAGAAGAATAATTTTGTCACCATATTTGCTATTTTCTCACTTGAATTATTGAGGATAAAACTCTACAAAAATCTTCTTTACAATTACATATCCTTTAATTTTGTTGGATTATTCTATTTCATTTAGCTAGTCAAGTTAAATACTAAAATATAAAAAAAATATTAATAAGTTTTAGGTGTGATATGTCACTACGGAGATCCTTGATAGCACAGTGTATTTTTAATTTTTATTGGTCAAATAAACCTTAAACTAAACATAGATTTTAGACTACTTAAATTGTTTAAATACCTAAAACATATTTTTTAAAAAGAAAACAAGTAGTTCAAGTGGTCAATCAACGAACTATATTTTTTTTAAAACCCAAAAAAATCAACCCAATATAGCAAATCAAACATGGAGAAAAAATATTAGTTTGTAAAATCATCAAATTACATTGAACAGATTTGGAGAATTGAAAAGAACATTTATAACCATCATATCATATATATATATATATATATATATAAAAAGAGAACCTTAGGCCTGCCTACGTGACACCACCACAAATCAGAATTCCCTTTTAATTTATTTATTTACAAAACTAGCCTTCCTCTTTCATGAAAAGTTATGAAATTTATGAAAAGTTACGACTTCAATGAAGAATTGCGACTTTTATGAAAAGTTGTGACTTCTATGAAAAATTGCGACTTTAATGAAGAATTGCGACTTTTATGAAAAATTATGACTTTTATGAAAGGTTGTGACCTTTCCGAAGGGTTGCAACTTTTCCAAATAGTTGTAACCTTTCCGAAGGGTTGCAACTTTTCCAAATAGTTGTAACCTTTCCGATAAGGCACAATAAATATTTATTCACACTACCATTTGTTGTCTACAAATAGAGGGATTTCCTCTCATTTTAAAACAACAAAATTTTTGAACCTCTTCTTCTTCTTCACAATTAAATATTTGTGTATTTTGCTCCTATTGAGTGGCTCACTGACACCATTGCTTATGTTACAGATCCTGGTATGTATTTTTATAGTCATTTAGTTATGCTTCTATTATTAAGGATAAATGATAAAGATGTAATAATTTTTATTTTCCTTTACATTATTAATGTTTGTTACTATGTAATCTTGTATGTAAGATAATATAGTGTTTTAGTTTTAATGACTGATAGGTTTTAAGTATTATTTTATAAATTCCATGATATTAAATTCCCGTGCGAAGCGCGGGTAATTTTACTAGTTCCAATATCACTAAAAAAAAGAACATTAAATTACAAACAAAAATTAGGAAAAATGATTGAGGGATAGTTTAGTCATTTAGAGGTCTTATCCATGGATTGTTAAATCTTGGATTACTTATCCCTACCTTTTCAAGGGATAAAATAAGACCTTATATAAGGTATAACTAATCCATGGATTAAGTTAAATATAGTAACCAAAAACTATTTTTGATGGACTAAATTTTAATCCAGGACTATTCTAATTAATACCGCCTACCAAATGGGTCCTTAGTATCCAATTTAATTTTAGCGCATAAGATATGAAATTCAATGATATTCTTGTATTATGTTAGACCCACAAAATTCTTTGAGTATATTTGACATTATGGTCTATGACTTTCTCTATTACTTATATATGATATGACTAGTAGAAAACCACAAAATTTAATATATACTTGTTCAAAAGAGTACTCTTAATCTTTTATGAAAGAGTGTCTCTTAAAATGTTGTGACATTTCATGAAAATATATTTATATTAAAGTACAACTAATTTTATAAAGATGAATACTGATGAAAAGTCATATGTGTCACGCCCCGAGGCTACCCCCTTGAACAACACGGGACCTAGGATCACGAGTGACCCCAAGCTAACCCTAAGTCTGGCATATCATAAGCATACTGAAAATAACTAAGTAAAGCATGAACTATGCGGAAGGTAAATCAATAGATATCTGATGAGGGGACAAAACCCAAATAGTCTGAATGTAAAATATGAAACCATAAGAGTTTTGTGATAATTGAAACAACCACTTAACAACTCAAGTTGTATCTACTATTGTGTCTGAAAATCCTCTAACTGAATTGAGTTGCTGGGACATGCCCCCAGCTAACTCTAGCAAAGACTGAAACCAAAAATAAAGACTAAAATGAAAGAATGTCTATTGTCCTCGAAATATAAGGACTCACCACTGAAGCTGTTGAATACGGACTGAGAATCGATCTATGCGTGATATGGATGATGAATATCTGAACCTATATCATGAAATAATGTAGCACAAAATATGCGTCAGTACTTGGAATGTACTAAGCATGCAAGATATAGATACTAAGATGAATAAAGTATATAGGTTGAACAATACAAAACTGAGCAATGATGTAATCTGAACAAAGATATAGATATGTACTAAAATATAACTAAAAAGAACTAACTGAATGCAATGACCAAGTACTAATCATGAAGGCAAATATTCAACTAAATACTGAAATATATATATATATACTGAAAGTCTAGTCAATGCACTAAGAATCTGATTGTGAGAGCTACTATTAACCGACATAAACCACGTGAGCTAAATGTGGAATCCAATGTATACACCCTATCGAGAGGACCCAATATACCTTGTCAAGGGTATAGAGGCATGACTATGGCGTGATCACTAAATCTGATGCTTAACTGAGGGGACTTATAAACCTATGCGGGTACGTAGTTTTGGGACTTTGAGGGTACGTTGAACCCTAGTCCAAACTCGGTGCTAAATCTACTCCCAACTGGTTATTGATGAAGCTAAAATGTACTGAAATGTTGAATATCTCAAGATACTAGCATGCAATATGATAATGCAACATTTCTATACTGATAATGTGACATTCGAGCCCTGGAGCATGATTTTCTGTTTACTAACCTAGCAAGTATAATTCATGAACTAAGAGAAATTACACAAACTAGGGTTCTAAGTTTTATACTGGGAACTATGCAAACTTTCCAAGAAAATATGCTATTCGATTAAGGATACTACAACAACTAAAATCCCAACGAATCTTCAAGGTTTTAGAAATCCTAGGTCTAAACAAGATATGACGAATCAAGGAACTGACTGAATTCTAGGGACCTAATGGACGAAAATAATACACTAATGGAATCCACATACCTGGTGACGAACTAAAAAAAAATCTTTTGGATTTCAAGGCTGGACTTTGAAAAAAACTTTTGCTTGTTCTTGAAAGAAATTGTCACTTCTTTCTCTTCTATTCGTTCACTGAGTAAAATGACGTATTTTAGACATCAAACGATGTAGTTTAAGTGCTCCAACGCATAGGGAGAGGACAAAAATGACCCTGACTTAAAGTTGACGAAGTGCCACTCATGAGGGGACTGACGAGCCATCATTTAGACCACTGCCCGTCAACTGGGTCGTGGTTCATGGCCTGCCCGATAGGGCTTCACTTAAATGAGCATAACCTTTTATTCCGAGCTTGGAATTTAGCAAACATGGTGGCGTTCAAAAGAGGATTCAATTATCTTTAATTTGATAGTTGTTGACCCTTACCTAAATAGTTGTTGACCCTTACCTACTGCCAGACCTATAGTCCGTAGGTCCAACCACGGACCGTACTGGTTGGCCATGGGTGGGATCAGAGATCCCTAAGTCTATAACCTAATGACGGGACCCCACCTGCGGTCTGTGGTCTGACACATGGTCTGTCAGTGGCTTCCGTTGGTTATGACACCAGATCTTGGGAAACTGCATTTTTCAATCTTCTCGAATCAGAGGTGTTACAGTATCTCCCCCATGGGAACATTCATCCTCGAATGAAGTCTAACGATCGATTGTGCACTCAAAGTTTCAAATTGTGACTCACCATCATCAAGAGTACTTAAGCTCACAATGCTTGTGTAACGACCTGATTCCATCATTAGGGAAAAGTCAATGAAGAAAGAATTGGGGACAAAAAACTTTTTCTTAGTAACTTGGAATTTCCCAACCTAGTCCAAATTTGGATGAAATTGGAGTCATTAGGTGTAGGAAAATATGGTAATTAATGAGAGATCTAATTATAATTTGGACCATATGAGTAGATAGCTAAGACGTTAAGGAACCCGTACGACTTTACGGAATCAAATTTGGGCGAGTAGAACTCCCAAAAATGATCTTAGCGTGAACGGGTAACATTTTGTCTACATGTAGGCCGCCAGAGCGGGATTGGAGCCACCAGAGCGGGGGCGCTGTAGCAGGATAGGTCCGCCGTGGCGGGCCAGACGTGACTTTAAGTTGTTAATAAACCCCTAAACGACCTTATTTGGCACTTTTCAATTTTTAGAGCTAAGGAGACGACCCCAGGTGACTTCTTGACCATTTTCACCATTCTTGAGGCTAAAGGTAAGGTTTTAACTCCCCGAATCCATTTTTCCATTCGTAGAACGTAATCTAGTGGGTCATTATCGATGGGAGAGGGTTTTGATCGAGAATTTATGGTGGAAAAAGCCCTAAATTGGGTATTAAGATCTTGGGTTTGGTCTAGGGTTATTGGGTTTGTTATAATCCGGATAATTAAACCTTTGATTGTTGATCCTTGCATATAAATTGTTGTTTGTAGACCTAGAACAAGCGGAAAGAATCTGAAAAGGGAAGATTCAAGTGCCTTGGGGGATTCAAGCTTGAATTTGAGGTAGGTGATGGTTGTGATTCTATGATTGTGTGATGTATGCTTATTCTTGCTTCATCATGATATGTGTATATGTATGAATATTGCAATGTTGATCACACTTGTTGTAAATGAGATAGATAATTGATGAATGCCATAAAATCATGACTTTAATGTATGATCTTGATGATATACTTGTGATTGTGATTGTGGTGTGTGAATGGGATCGGTTGCCAAGTTCCGGCATAACTAACTTGGATC
>JAJOOS010020227.1:0-15030 GCA_029582725.1 Solanum chiquidenum | reverse complement strand
GCATGAAGGGAATGGAGAGAATAAAAATTTGAGGCCAAACACATAACTTTACCAAAACTTCACCCAAATAATTGAAACCTTTTAGAGCCAAAATGAAACTTTGAAAGAGACTACACATCAGTGAACCATAAACAAAGAAAAATGATGTCAGTGAACAATAAACAAAGAAATGGAAAATCATATAGTATTGAAGTATTCTAAGTCTACATCAGCACTAAACTATTGAAATTTATAAAACCCTAAACCACTGATATCTGTAAAAACCTAAACCCTAAGCTTGAGAAGAATGAGAAAGAGAAAGAAAAATACAAAGACAAACTATGTGAGATGTCGTCCGGCTAAGCTTGGGCTAAAGAAAAAGCTTCTTAAAAAAGGTGAAGTAGAGAAAAAAAAAGATAAGGTATATATATTTATAGTTTAAAAAAATTTGAAAAAGGTAAAATATTTATATATTAGATATATTGTTTTCATTTATTAAATAGAAGAAAATTTATTTATTTCAATACTTTTTTAATTTGAACAGATTTGGGTCATTTGCTCTGATACCAGTTGTTAAAGGGTCAACTTAAGTCGATCTAACCCACTAAGACATAAGGCTGGGCACCGGACCGGGTTGTACTGGTACCGATCTGGTACCCATTCCGGTTCGTTCCGGTCCGATAGTCTTTGAGACAGAACGGGACATCGTGAATCGATACACGGGATGGAACGGTATCACAATTTGATACCAGTGTACCCGTACCGATTTATTCCGATTTCATTTTGGTCCGGTCTGATTCTGATTAATTGTTGTTTCTTAATTAATTTATATTTTATATTATAATTTACATATAAAAAAATAAAAAAAATATGTCTTACTAATTCCCAGTGCCCCATGTAGCTTTTCAGCAAAGTCTAAAAAGCCTGTTGCCCGCCTGCCCCTGCCCCCTGTGGCCCTGCCGACCTGTCCCATCCCCAGTCCCCAGTCCCCACTCCCCACTAGCCAAGCCCCCCAACGGAAATATTTTCAACAGACTCCAATTCATATTCCATTCCAACGACTATATTTTCCAATTCCAACACAAAATCAGAATTTCTAAAAACTATATATACTCCCTCTCTTTATATTTTTAATTACAATTTAGTTATTTATAGTATTTAACAATCATCAATTTCTCTCAATTCTCAATTTTTCTCAAAGTTTCATACTTTCAATATTCAAGTTCCAAATTTCAATCATATTATTTTGTAATTGTGAAGATTTGAATAAGCATTTGTTGAATTTTGGAATAGGAAACTAGGAATCTTCCTCAAACTTCAAGTTTCGACATCAATTTTTCAATTTCGGTTATAATCATTTGTTCTTTACACAAATATTTGGTAACTTCGTTCCACTCTCTAATCTTATATTTATTTTTTGTATTTATTATTTGTAAGTTGTTCTTGTTATATTTTATTTGTTCTTGTTAAATTTCGTATTTCATAATTTATAATTTTATATCATAGAGTCTTCTAAAAAGAGTGGAGGTAAAAAGGTATTGTACACGGAGTAAAAATTATGTTTACAAAAAATAAGAATGGCTCTAGTTCTTCTAAATCTAATTTTCCTCTTGTTAGAATAAATACTGATGAATTTACTCATGTGAATAAAACTAGTTTTTCTCGTCTCGATCCTATAGAAATTAATTTGGATACTCTTATAATTCCCGAAGAGGTTTATGAAAGACATTATGGTAATTATCAAGAAAATGAAGAAGTAGAAATTGATGAAGAAGATTTAGATGATACACCGACTAGTCCCGACCTCAATAGTACTGAAGTTCCACCTCAGGAGGACAATCCTTCGGTTGGAACTAGTCATCCCCCTATTGTTCCAACTGGAGGTAAGACCAAGGTACAACGTACTTTAAAATCAAATGTGTGGAAATTTTATTATTTGAATGAAGAAAAAACTTTTAATATATGTAATATTTGTAAACAACATTTTAAATATACATCTGGTGAGAGTGGAGGTTCAACGGGGGGATTAAAAAAATATTTGATTAATAAGCATAGTAAAGAGTGGTTTGCATATATATCTTCTCTTGATGTTTGTGAAGATTCTAACGTTGAAACATCAGCTTGAGGGTCAAATATCGTTCAAGGTGAATTAAATACTTCGAACATAAGTGGTCCTCTTACACATCGAACTTATAATAAGGATCGTGATCGTGAAAATTTTGCTAAAATGGTTGTTGTTTGTGGTTTACCTTTTAGTTTAGGAGAACATCCGGGTTTTATTGCATATATTTGTGATACATATAATCCTAGTTTTAAAGGTTTATCAAGAAGTATGGTAAAAAGAGATATTTTTGAATTTCAAGAAAAACATTGTCAATATTTGCGTGCCTATTTTGAAATAATGAATTGTAGAGTTGCTATTACCACTGATATGGGTCGTAGTCCTAATGATTTTGATTATTTAACTGTTACTGCGCATTGGACTGATTATAATTAGAATTTACAAAAAAGAATTATTGGTTATAAAATTTGTCAAAGGAAAAAACCTGGAATGTATATTGCTACTACTGTTTAGATTTTTTCGATCTTTGTAATAAAGTCATTAGTATTACTTTAAATAATGCTTCTGCTAATTTAAATACTATAAATATGCTAGAACCTAGACTTTTTCCTATTAGTAAATATGTTTTTCATGTTAGATGTGTTGCGCATATATTAAATTTAGTTGTTAGTGACGATGTGAAATTATTTGAAAATAGTTGTGATAAAGTTGATAATGCTTGTTTTTATATTTTTTATATGCATAGTAATAGTAGAATTAATCAATTTAAAGAGCTTTGTAATGCATGTAAACTTCCGTTTCGAAAAGTTTCGAAGCATGTAAAAACTAGATGGAATTCCTTTTATGATATGCTTGAAGTTACTTATACATATAGAGAACGTATTACTATGCAATTTAATAGTCATATGCTTATCCTGAATTTAAACTTAATAATGGTGATTGGGATGAAGTAAATGAACTTAGAATATTTTTGAAATCATTTTATGATGCTACTAAAAAATAATTCTGGAATGTATTATCCTACTATTTCTGAAATTTTAATACATATATGTGAGATTTCATATCTCTTTTCTAAATATAAAACAAATGAATTATTTACCAGTGCTATTGAAGTTATGATTACAAATTTTAAGAAATATTTTTTTCTATCCCTCAAATTTATTTAACTGCAATTTTTTTCAACCCTGAATATAAAGAATATGGTGCAAAAGCTTTAGTTGAATGCATTTAGCAAAATATAGATATTAAACCAGAAGAAAAACATGATTTGGTGACATGTCAAAATAGTATAAAATTACTTGCTAAAGAAATGTATGATAAATATTGTTCCTTAGATAATGTTGAAAATCCTCAAATCTCTATGCCTCAAGAAGGTGCCCATGGTAGAGTGAAACATAAACTTGGTCTTGACTCTTCTAATAAATATGAATTTGTTAAATATCTTGAACAAGGTTCAGATAATATTACAAACGATGAAGGTATACCACAACTATTGAACTGGTGGAGGGCTCGTGGAACTCAATTTCCAAAACTTAGTAGGATGGTGAAGGACGTGCTTGCCATTCAAGGATTATTAGTAGCTTCAGAGGCAGCTTTCAGTGCGGCAAGATTTCAAATTGGATACCACAGATATTCGTTAGTAGAAGACAGTTTGGAGATATCGGTGTTGTTTAGAGATTGGATAAATGTTGAGCGGAGAAATCAAGGACTTCCAAAGTCAGATAGTCAATTTGAACTTTTCATAGATTTAGCCATTGGATGTGGTAGTGACGATGGCATGGAACTTCAAGATCGTCAATGAGCTTTACCGAGACCAGTAGTTCATTACGGTCAATCTATAGCTGAGTTAGAGAAAGGATTTACGAGACTATACAACTATTAGTATTACATTCGAGGCTTAGTTGAAACAGAACCCTTCCTAGAAGGTGGCTGCGTAAACTATGCACTTTACTAATAGTTGTAAATTGTAATTTGTAATACAAATTTAAATAAATTGGATTGATATTTTTTAATTTGTGACTTTGTGTCATTGTTTTATCATTATTTTTATTTAATTTTTTAAAATTACAAACTTAAGTTATTTAAATTACAAGTTATAAATATAACTAACTTATAAACTTCAAAAGATTCAAATCTTAAAAACTTAAGCTCAAAAATATTTTTATTTAAAAAAAAAGACTTTATTAAACTTAACTTGCAAACTGAATACACTTCAAAAGATTCAAATCTTGAAAACTTAAGCTCAAAAATATTATTTTAAAAAAAAAAAAAACTTTATCAAATTTATCTTGCAAACTTAATAAGTAAAAATTAGAAAAAACATTCATATTTTCGTATTTCAAAAAATTAAAATAACTGATTTTTTTTTATCATTTTTTGAAATATCTAGATGTGTCGTCCCGTTTATCCCATCCCGATCCATTCCAATCCGTTCCGATCTATTTCGATTCCATCCCGGTATATAATGGGACGGGACGGAATCGAGTATTCATCCCGGTAATTCCGATCCGGTTCATCCCAATATCGGTCAACAAACCAATCAACTCATCCCATCCAGTCCGGTACCGGTTCATTCCGATCTGGTGGTTTCATTCCGATCCGGCGCCCAGTCTTACTAAGGCAGTCCAAACAAGTTGCAATGTTGCTACTTCACGAAAAATGACATTTTCCGTCAGTTATTCCTCAATATTCATACGATTCTGCCCAACTCACCACATAAAGTTTCAAATTTCTGTTTCATGCTCAAAATCTATATAAACAGATCCATCATATTTGGGTCATTCCATCGCTCATCCATCATCTCGACAAATGCCTCAAGCTTGCATGAATGTTCTCTCAGTTCTAGATTAATCACCATATTCGTAGTCTTGCTCTGATACCATTTGTTAGAGGGTCAACTAAAGTCGATCTAACCCATTAATAGAGTTGTCAAAATGAGCTGGCCCAACCCAACCCAACCCTAACGGGCTAGAGAGTTAAATGGGTTAGGACGGACTGTCCCTTTTAATTAAAAGGCCTATAAAATAGCAGTCCAATCTTGCCTTAAACGGGCCACGGGTTGGCCATTCAATCAAAAAATGAACAATATTACTTTCTTAGAAACAGTATCGAACGTTGACGTCTATCAACAAGACATCAATACATACAAAAATTCATTTATAAATCACACACTTCGGTGAATACTTACAAAATGACATAATCGCCAACGTAAGATTTAGCAAATAAATGATGATCATTCCACCATTTCTCCAACAAAAAACTAGCTGGTTTAAAAAATTTCCAGCAACACAAGGCATCCCAAATACTTAACAAATCTAAATTGCTAAATATTGCATGACCCATTAATTAAAGTTATATGACTCCGTTTCTCCTTCCGCTTCCACTAGACCTGTCAAAATGGGCTTGGCCCGCTAGGCCGGCCCAACCCAACCCTCTAATTAAATGAGGTTGGGCTAAATTTTTTTCAGCTCATTTACGAACGAGGCTTTTTAACCCAGCCTCATTTGGCTCGCTGGCCTCGTAGGCCCAACCCGCAAACCTCAGAAGTCAGCCCGTGGGCTGTGAATTTTAAAAATATTTATTATATATATTTTAAGTAGTGTTTTATTTGTTAAGATTTTGTCAATAAATATTTTTAGAATTTCAATATAAAATCAAGACTAACTTCTTTATATATCCATTACCCCACTAAATTTTCTTATTAGCCCAAGTCCATTACTCCATTATAACTACGAATTTTTGACCTCTTTTACTTTTGTTTTTATGCCAAATTTTCCACTTCTCCTTTATTGTCTTGTTTATGAAAATAGTGATCATGTAATATATTTTGCTCGGATGAATCTTATGAATGTTGTATCTTGGCTATTATATTTTTTTTTTGTAAATATTCCATGAACTATGTGTAATTCATAAATGAATTTATGTATGTATTGATGTTGTCTTCATTAGACATCAATGTTCGTACTATTTCTAAGAGGGAAATGTTGTTCATTTTTTGGTTGAAGGACCAATCCATCCCAACCCGTGGCCCGCTTAGGGTTGGGTTGGGCTGCTATTTTATAGGCCCTTTAATTAAAAGGGTCAGTCCATCCCAACCCATTTAACTCTCTAGCCCGTTAGGGCTGGGCCAACCCATTTTGACAGCTTCCACTTGTACCATCGACCACATTTGAATCAGCATGTGATATTGTTTCCTTAAGAAGTTCATCTTCATCTACAATTCACCATACATAGTTAGATAATAATTAACAAATACTTTCAGAAAAAGAGTGATATTAATAGATTAGATAGAAAAATATTACCCTCATTAGGTTGAGTAAATCCATGCTACCAATTTCTGGTAGTGACAAGAGTTTGGACATTTTCATGATGGATACAATTTCTATATTTGGTAACAACACGACCACCAATACTAAATGCCGATTCAGATGCTACGATGGTAATTGGAACACTGAGGACATCTCATGCCATTACCGAAAGATCAGGATATTTTTTTTCATTATCCTTCCAATATTTAATAACATCCATCTCATGAAAAGTCTCATAATTGAGCTTTTATTCCTCCAAATAAAGGTCCAATTATGACTTTCCAGCAATGCAAACAGATGTACCCTCAAACTCTTTAAATTCCTATTAATTTGAAACATGAAATATAATAACGATAAGCAGATGAACCCCATCATAGCAAGCAAAAAATTAAACTGAATTTAACTTCAAATAAAATAGAGAAAGGTAACTCTAAACTGATTTTAACTTCAAATAAATAGTGAAAGGTAACTCTAAACTGATTTTAACTTCAAATAAAATAGTGAAAGGTAACTCATAACTGATTTTAACATTAAATAAAATAGTGAAAGGTAACTCATTTTTTATCTAACTACACATTAAACAGAACTACAAAAACCATCAAGTAAACAAAATTAGTTCTAAAATGTGTAAGGGCTTTTAATCACAATCCATCAAAGTAGAGAATAGAAGTGTTTTTAAGAAAAGGTACATAATAATTAAGAGAGAGAAAATTAGATACTTACCGCAAACAAAGTAGACTTTTTTTGTTTGGATTGACTTCCTTCTTCATTTGGTTTGGACCGAGTAGTAGAAGCAGTTGCCCATATTTAATTTTTTGCATACTGTTCATAGAGCTTGTATAATTTTAACTTTATAGTTGCAGCCTGTACTTTTGCCGAAGAAGAGTTCACCTTTGAGAAACAATATTCTAAAAGTTGCATCTTGAAGCGAAGATCCAGAATTGCTCCAAATGAGAGTACCAAACTATAACTATTCCAATATTTTTGAAATTTTTTTAACATTCTTACAGCCATTTCCTTAATAACTTCATCTAAATTACTTGAATTCTCCTTCAGCAAGCATTCAATTTTCCAAACTTGCATAAAGTACAAATTGGAAGTTGGATAAGTTGAACCAGAAATTAAGTTTGTTATTTCATAAAAAGCTCCAAGAATTCAAATATGTTTTTTGTCCTTCTCCAATGATCAGATGTAGGACAACTTGAGTAATTTCTATCAATTAACTCTAGAATAGAAAAATCTTGTTCATATTGTAGTGCACTCTCAAGCATCAAGTACGTTGAGTTCCATCTAGTTGCCACATCCAAACATAAACCCAAATTTGTACTAATTTCAACTTGCTTAACACATTGCTCAAGCTTTCTCATTCTACCATCTAATCATTTAACATACTTCACACTTTCTCTAATTATAAACAAGGCATCATTAGTTGCTTTTAAATCTTCTTGGACAATCAAATTTAGAATATGAGCAGAACAACGTACATGAAAGAACTCACCATCACATAACAAACTCTTTTGCAAATCAAGATGACCTTTTAAAATAGTTTGCATGCTATCATTGTTAGTGACATTATCTAAAGTGATAGAGAACACCTTCCTATCAATTCCCCACTCTTTCAAACAATCATATATAGTTGTAGCCAATTCAACTCCAGTATGAGGAGGAATCATACGACAAAAGTTCAAAATTTTATTTACTACCTTCCAATTATCATCAATATATTGAGCAGTTAAACAAAGATATCCTTCAGAAGTACTTGTTGTCCAGCAATCAAAAGTTAAGCAAACTCGATTAGGAATCTATGCCAACACTTGTTTTAATTCTTTCTCTCTAAAATACACTTTTTGGACATCCACAACAGAAGTGCTCCTCGATGGCATTACTACTTCTAGATTTACGTAATCTGCCCAAGCTCTAATTTTTTTATATTCAACAAAAGAATACGGCAGATCATGCTCAATAATAGTTTCAACAAGCTTATCATGGAAAATCAATTGATCGATCTTTCTCGACTGTATGTTACCTTGCTGATCCGTATACATTTGACCCAAATAATAGAACATAATCTTTTTACATTTAAGTAAATGACATTTCAAATGTGATGTTCCATAGTTCTTACCATTAGGTCCAGGAGTAGAACCAACCCTATATGGATCCTTACAACCTCTGCATATTGTTTTTTCCACTCCATCTTTATCTCTACCAATCTTCTTGAAATATCTCCAAAAAGATGATTTTAACTGCCTCAATTTCTTCTATGGAGATTCTTTAGATTCATTCACCCCTACACTAGTTTCATGTGCACTAATTCATCATCATTCTCCGTTAATTTCCCAGTATACGTTAAGTATGTCAAAAGTTAGTTTCAGACTTCAAAATGAACATGTAGAGAAACTAATTTTTCTAATTACTCATTAGGAAAACACAACTAATACACTACGAAAATAATTAAGAAAAAGATGTCATAAATGAAACTATCACAAAAGATGAACATGATTAAGACGAAGTTCAGCTCGTTTTGGAGAAGAAACAAATCAAAAAAATGATAGATTCTTACTTGTATGGTTGTATGCTTGTATCAATACTGATCTGAAAATTTAACTTTGGATGAGCTTGGAACCTCTAAAACTTCAAAACCCTAATGTCATGCCTAAAATGAAAATGAAAGATGCTAACTGCTAAGCTAAAAGACAAAGAGAATATATATGGTTATATACTTATAATAAAATGAATCAAAAATCAAAACCCTAATAGAGTAATGGGCTAGGCAATAAAAAAAATTAGTGGGCTCATGGCATAAAATGTAAAAGGTTTGCAAAAGACTTGATTTTTTATTTTTCAAAATATTTATTGACAAAATATATACAAATAAAACACTACTGAAAATATATATAAAAAATATTTTTAAACATTCATAGCCCACGGGCTGGCCTCTGAGGCTTGTGGGTTGAACCTACGAGGTTGCGGGCCAAACGAGGCTGGGTTAAAAAGCATCGTTCCTAAATAGGCCAAAAAATTAGGCCCAACCCCACTTAATTCAAGGCTTGGGTTGGACCGGCCTAGCAAGCCAAGCCCATTTTGACGGCTCTACCCACTAAGGCAGTCTGAACACTTAGACTCATGACATCTTTTCTTTTTACTTTCGTTTAAGATTAACTCTAGACAAGCATACGAAAGTAGAACACACAAACACGTTAAAGGAACAAGTCTCAACTTTGAATTAACTTGCGCCACAAAGAATCACAATTATTTTCTATCTTGAATATTACGATTGAAATTGCAATTATAACATGCTTAAACTGTCATGGGTTTGGTTAGCTGGGGAAATTACTCATGCCCAGATAATGCACACTTTTAGAAAAGGTAATCAATCAGTTAGCATAGAATTCAAGTTTGAAAAATATTTTAAGATAGAATTTTTTTTAAAATATTAATTAAATTTCAAGTTATATTATCCAACTATAGGGGAACTATAATTCCACAACATTTTATTATTTCAATTTAATAAACAACAACGATTGCTGAAGTAGATTTCATACTTGGTCAGAGGTTTCTAGCAAGTACATAAATTGCTGAATTAGATTGCCTGAAATGATGGTGGAGATTTAATCTTCTCAGTACAAATACGAACCGTAAGATACAAAATATATAATATACTACCCAACAATATCAAAATAATTAATAAGAAAATTTTAACAAGGTGGGGAAGATTTTAGACCCCTACCAACACAGATCAAGAAATAAAAACATTTAATATACAAGTACATTCATGCACACATTAAGCAAAGTGAAGCATAAACAATCTTGTATTCTTATAAAGATTAAACCTTCATTGAGACACTACTGTTTAAACCATTAATATACAAGAATGTTCATGTACCCAATAAGCAAAATGAAGCATACACAAGTCTTGCAAAAGAAAAAGATGTGTTATCAGTACTACACCCATTAAGCAAAATGAAGCATAAATAATCGTGTATTCTTATAAAGATTAAACATTCATTGTTACACTACTATTTAAATCATTAATATACAAGAATGTTCACGTACCCAATAAGCAAAATGAAGCATACAACTCTTGCGGAGGAAAATGACTACCTTCTCTGAAAAAGTTTGAGTTCTGATTTGAGTGATAAAATTATGGGTATTTTTTATAATTTTTAGAACTTATAGGTATAAATCATATTTTTTTGAAATAGTCAAATATTTTTGTTAAAAATTTTGGGTCAAACACAAAAATTTGAGGCCAAACACATAACTTCACCAAAACTTCACCCAAATATTTGAAACCATTTAGGGTCAAAATAAAACTTTCAAAGAGATCGTATCTTTTTGAAATAGTCAAATATTTTTGTTACTCCCTCCATTCCATATTAATCAAATTCTTGAGGCATTTTCCATTTTTCAAATTAATTTAATTGTTCAATCTTCAAGACTATTTTTAAAATATTCTTCCAATTTTACCCTTCATTTGGATTTTCAATGTGATGACTTCAATAAATTTGACAATTATTAATAAGGGTAAAAATGGAAGTTACATATATATATATATATATATAGAAGTTATATATATTTAGCATGAAGGGAATGGAGGGAATAAAAATTTGGGGCCAAACACATAAATTTAACAAAACTTCACCCAAATAATTGAGACCTTTTAGGGCCAAAATGAAACTTTGAAAGAGACTACACATCAGTGAACCATAAACAAAGAAAAAAGATCAACAAAACAAAAGTTAATAAGAAAAAAAGCATAAAATCAAGAAATGAAAAAAGACAAGTATGTCAGTGAACAATAAACAAAGAAATGGAAAATCATATAGTATTGAAGTATTCTAAGTCAACATCAACACTAAATTATTGAAATTTGCACAACCCTACACCATTGAAATTTGTAAAAACCTAAACCCTAAGCTTGAGAAGAATGAGAAAGACAAAGACAAAGACAAATTGTGTGATATGTCATCCGGGGAAGCTCCGCCTAAGTAAGAAGCTTCTTGAAAAAGGTGAAGTAGAGAAAGAGAGAGAAAATATATATATATATATTTATAGTTAAAAAAAATTAAAAAAAAGATAAAATATCTATATATTAAATATATTGTTTTCATTTATTAATTAGAAGAAAGTCTATTTATTTAAATATATTTTTAATTTTAACAGATTTGGGTCATTTGCTCTGATACCTGTTGTTAGAGGGTCAATTTAAATCGATCTAACCCACTAATGCAGTCCAAATAAGTTGCAATGTTGTTGCTTCCCGGAAAATGACATTTTTCGCAAGTTACTCAATATTCACACGATTTACGCCCAACTCACCACGGAAAATTTCAAATTCCCGTTTCATGCTCAAAATCTATATAAATAGATTATGGCTGGCAACAGAATTGGGAGGTGCCGGTTCTGGTACCATTCTGTCCTAACCCGTACTGGTCCAATTTTATTCCGGTTTGTACCGGTTAGGATCGGTGTCTAGGGGGTCCGGGAGGGGTAACGGAATGGAAATCGAGATATACTGATTAGTCCCGGTCCTGATCAGGTCCGGTTTGGTGTTTAAAAAAAATAAAGTCTGAAATATAACCATTTTGAGAGCCGTTGGGCAACGGGTTTTGGGCCCCACCAACGGCTCTTTCACCCCATAACTCCCCTTTACACCTCATACGCCCCCCCCCCCCCAAAACTCTTTTTAATACCCCAACCTTTTAAAAACTACATTTTCATTCTTTTTTTTAACTGTAAATACCCCCAATCTTGCATGTTTTTCACTTACAAAAATATTATCTTCTACTCTCTTAACAACTCTAAAAAGTCTCACTCAAGTCTCTACTCTCTAATCTCTTATTCTCGTTAAAATTACGAATTTGGTCTTTGGAAATTGGAGCTTCAAAATTCAACTTTCAATTTTCGGCTTTCGGTCATACACGTCTACATTTTTAAGTAGACGTTTGGTACATTCGTTCCAACTCACTTTTTATTTAGTTATTTATTTGTTTGCATTTAATTATTTATTTTGTGAGTAATTAGTCTCTAGTCTCTACTTATTTAGTTATTTATTTGTTTAAAACATTGCATTACATTTTCGTATTATATATAATTTACTCACTTTGTATATTTGAATATGGATTCCGGTAAAAATAATGTTGAGAAAGGTAAAACAACCATAGTTGATTCGATCACTAATTTATGGAGCTCAAAATCCAAGAGAAAAAAAACCGATAGTACTTCTAAATCTAAAACTAAAAAAACTTTTCAATTAAGAATAAAATACGGATGATTATATGCATGTTGATGAAACTGTTTTTAATATTGATAGTAATAGTGGATTAGATCATTATCATGAACATTTACAAAGAAGGTTTGGTAATTTTGATGAGAAATTACCTGAAGATGATGAACATGATGATGTTAATGATTATATTGATAGTTTTGATAATAATGTTGATGATGATGATGAAACTCAGCCAGCTACTACTACCACTCCCAGTCCCTCTTCCCATCCCGCTCCCTTTCGTTGTCCTGCTCTCGTTCCCCCCGTGCATCCTAGGCCTAAGGTAGAATGCGCTAAAAAATCAGTTGTGTGGCAATTTATGACTCAGAATGAAGATAAACCACAAGTTATTTGTAATAAATGTAAACATAGAATGACTCATAAAACTGTAGGAAAACAGGGTGGGACGGGACATTTGAGTAATCGTTTAATGTCATATTATAAAAATAAATTTTTGCATGCTAAAGCTGTATCCGAAGCTAAAAAGAATGGTACCACCCTTCCTGAAAATGTAAGAGTAGAGGGCTCTAATATGGTCCAAACACAATTAAATCCTTATAATGTTTCTGGCTATAGTATACAACAGTCATATAGTAGAGAAAAAAATCTTGAAGAATTAGCTAAAATGATTGTTGTTATGTGTTTGCCATTTAGTTTTGCTGAAAATCCTGGTTTTATTCATTATATTCAAATTGTGTATAATCCACATTTTAAAGGTTTTACTAGAAATACAATTAAAAGGTCATCTTTGATTATCAAGCTCAACATTTTCAATATCTTCATTGTTTATTTTATTATAATAATTGTAAAATAGCTATTACTTCTAATATGGGCCGTAGTGTAATGGTAATGATTATTTCACTATTACTACACATTGGATTGATGGAATTCAACTATTACATATATAGTGTGTACTAGATGGAATTCTTTATATGAAATGCTTGAAGACGCTTATGAGTATAGAAAACCTTTACAAATGGTTTGGAATGCTCATAATTCAAATATGACATATAGACTTGATGATAATGATTGGAATGACATAAAAGAACTTATAGAATTTTTTTAAAAAAAATATTTAACTACAAAAAAAATATTTGCACTTTATTATCCAACTATTTGCTCTGTTTTACCTAATATTTGTGTTACTTCTACTAAATTTTATAAATTCAAAAATAAACCAAGATTTGAAGAATCTGTTAAGAAAATGATTGAAAAATGTTAAAACTATTTTATTCCTATTCCACAAATTTATTTAACCACTTATTTGTTAAACCCACATTACAAAGATGAAGGTGCATCACGAATGGTTGATAAAATATATTTTAATTTGGGTATTGATAGTGAAGATGATGAAACACCTAGTTGTCAAGATGTTAATGATAGTATAAAAATTAAAGCTAGAAAATTGTATCACTTGTATAATTCTAATGGAATGAATGTAGTACGTAATGAAGAGCCTCAAAGTTCTAGGAGTAGATATAATGAAGATGATATTGATGATATGATAGATTGTTATCTTGAACTTTTTCATAATGATAGAAATGATTTTGATGTATATATTAATCAAAATACAGAACCTACTACTATTGATCTTCTAGAATGGTGGAGCAATCGCGGCCAGAGATTTCCAAAATTTCAACCGGTTGCTCGAGATGTGTTAGTTGTTCAAGCATTTTCAGTAGCTTCGAAAGACATTTTTAGTGCAGCAAGATTTCAAATTGGAGATCATAGATATTCATTAGCAGCAGATAGCTTGGAGATATCAATTCTATTTAGAGATTGGATTAATGGTGAGAGAAGGAGTTACGATCGTCCACCTTTATCGACCAAATTTGAAAATGACGTTGATGAAATAATACAAGATTTTAGTGACGACGGCATCGATGCAATGGAGGAACTATCTAATTAACCAATTCCAGAGCATGTTACTAGAGAAATGTTAAATGATTTTAAAAAAGATTTCTCTGGTAGCATGAACTATTAAATTTAAATGTCTATTAGTATGAGTATAATAATTTGAGGTCTAATTCAAACAGGACCCTTCCTAGAAGGTGGCTTTGTAGATTAGATTTTTTAATACTCTACTAATATTTTATAACTGATGTACTATTTGATTAATATTAATAAAAGTATAGGCTATTCGCCTTAATTTTTTTTATTATTGTCTTAAATTTAAATTTTCAAACTTTTAAAGTGTGAAATTTAAACTTTTATAGTTTTATAGCTTTAAAGTTTGAATTATAATTTTCAAACTTTTAAAGGGTAAAATTTAAACTTTTATAGTTTTATAGTTTTAAAGTTTGAATTTAAATTTTCAAACTTTTAAAGGGTGAAATTTAAACTTTTATAGTTTTAAAGTTTGAATTTAAATTTTCAAACTTTTAAAGTGTGAAATTTAAACTTTTATAGTTTTA
>JAJOOS010020226.1:0-14106 GCA_029582725.1 Solanum chiquidenum | reverse complement strand
CTGGATAGCATTGTTCAAATGAGCAAAATCAAACTTGGTAAGCTCTATGCTGCTTCTATTATGTATGGATATTTCCTCAAAAGGGTTGACGAACGTTATCAACTTGAGAGATCTGTGAGTAAGCCTCCTGAGAGTTTCCAGATCTCAACGAATCCTGACGAGCCAGCAGCACAGAGACAACTATGGGATCCAGATTCATTGATAGAAATTTACCCTGAAGATGGTGACAGAGAGAGTTTTGCAGTTTCTGATATTGAGGGTAAACCAGAGAGGCTGAGATCCTATGTGATGTATTTGGATGCGGACACATTACAGAGATATGCAACCTTAAGATCAAAGGAAGCAGTTACTGTGATTGAAAAGCAGACGCAAGCATTGTTTGGAAGGCCTGATATTAAAGTTTCTGGTGATGGTACCCTAGATGTATCTAATGATGAAGTTCTGTCTGTTACATACTCTGGTTTGACAATGCTGGTGCTGGAGGCAGTTGCTTTTGGATCATTTTTATGGGAGACAGAAAGCTATGTGGAGTCTAAATACCATATTATTAATAGCTAGAGATACTTCAACAAGAAACATTTTTTCATCTTCTAGCTCTGTATATTGTTTACTCGTTCGAACCCACTAAGCATGCATTTTGTATCTGATAATCATCAGACTCATATAACATGTTTTACACGTATACTGCTTGCTGTATGATACAAATCCAAATTTCGAAGCTTTCAATTCCAGAAAATGCTGGTTTCCAGTGTGGTCCTGGCAATCTGTGAAAATGCAGTCTGAGTGTCATTCACGTCTAGTCGAGGAAACCTAGGTAAAATGGCTCCATAACTTCTGAAAACTGGCTATGCAGGTTAGGCATGGGTCCCAATCCCAAACTCGTTGGTTGTCAGTGGCTGTTCGATTGCTGACCAAGGGACAGCAGGGAATGGCTCCTCTAAAGGGACCTCCCTGGTTGTCGAACAGTCAAATTTGAAAAGTTCAGAAAAACATTATTGTTAATTTGAAAAGTTCAGAAAAACATTATTGTTTTATTATCATCCAGTAATGGTATTTCTTTCTTCAGCTTCTTATATCCTGTTGAACAGTGTAGCTTTGGAGTCCTTGTGACATTGGTGATCCTTATATATATGCCTAATTTGATATGCTTTATTGGAGTCAAGGATTTATCATAAACAGCCTCTCTACCTTCACAACGTAGGGGTAAGGTTTTTTGGCTGTGTACACTCCCCTCCCCAGACCCCATTTGTGGGATGAGCCCGGGTTATGTTATTGTTGTTAATTGTTATATATATGTATATTGGTGATCCCATGGAGCCATCATTACAATTCTAGTGGAAGCTTCTAAATTGTGCATAAATAGTTTGTGTCTTAACTTTACACAAAGCACGCATGCTGATATTTGCAGGTAATCATCACTGCAGTGAAGTGGGAGTTTCTTTCATACTCATCTCATGCCTGATTGCAGCCAGCTAATGAAGCCTTTCTATAAAGAGTTGCCAGGTCAATTATCTTTCTTTGAGCAAGTTCTGTAACTTCTTTTGTTTTGGGAGTTCTCATGATTCCAGAATTAGAAGTGGGGTGCCATGTTCATCTATGCCATACCTTGAAAACTAGAAAAGCCAAAAGCTTTAGTGAAATGATTTTCTGGGCCTACATGAAGACAGTAAAGGGAAGATATCATTGTTGTATATTGTATTTTACTTAAATTGGCCATCTTGAACTTGGTTTAGACAGACATGCCTAATGATCACTCAAGACTTATCCTAGTTCTTTTTCTTCTCTGATAAAAGTGGTATTCGGGTCAGCTTGCATGCTCGACTAGTTTCATGAGATACATGTTATCTCTAACTAGCACAAGTACCAGGTAATTACTCTATCCACCAAAGTTTGAACAGATGAACAGATATCACCAAGTGTTTTTGTTTCCGTTGATTTTTTAACGTGAGATCTCATGGTTTTCAACCCATCACTAGGTGCAAGAGTAATCTGAGTTGTTGTGGAAAAATTGTACTGTCCAAGAAGAACAAAAACATTTACTCGTATATATATTGACTTTTGATTTAGTTCATTAGTTACTTGAGGTCATGACAAGTATTTTCTCATAATATTATAAATATCGGATGCAAGTAAATTTTTATGGCATTAATAAGATTGGGCAAATCACTTTCATCCTTTCAGTTTCATATGGATTGCGATCATTTAAAGAAAAACAAATCTAGCTATGTACTATTTAATCATGAACAGTGACGAAACGAGGTTGAATAAAATGTAGGAGGACATGATTCATGACTAAATTACTTAAATAATGTGGTGATAGGTATTATTTATTGAGATTCGATTAAATTTAAATTTACACATTGTAGGATTCGTTTTTAGTGCGATTCTTCCAATAAGTTTTTTTCCATTTATGAAGGCTCAAATTCAAATCTTTAATTTAAGGATGAATTAATCTCAATCATTATAACCTCTATGCGATATTTTGAATTTCAGTTATATTATGTTAATCATATTAAAATAAGTAGTAATTAAATATCAATATATTTAACTTCTTATGTAGTATAAATGAGATTACACTCTAATTTTCAAGTCCAGATTAGATTTGATATTTTGTTTGATATATATGGAGGAGTTATCTATTATCTTAAATTAATTTAACCTTAATAATAACACTATCTTATTACATCCTCAATATAGTGTACATAATATAACTCGCCTAATTGGGACCCAAACTCGCGGAAGATTTGGTTTTAATCCTTTTACACATAAATAAATTTAAAAAGAAAATATTTTTTCTATTCAAGTTAATAGATCATTTTCATCAAACTCACAATATTACAATCAGATTCAATTATATTTTGATCATTAAATACAACTTTCTTTCATACTACTCCACCATCCCAAAAAAGCATGAATATATCAAAAATTATGTCTATTAAAATAAATTAATAAATACATGAATTGGTGTAGTTTATTAAATTACCAATATTTATTAAATGTTTCTTTAAGAAGATGATTTTTACTTTATTTTCTTTTTTCCTTTTCATACAAATAAATAAAAAATAAATCACGTGGCAATCTAGTAAATAACCCCAACTACGAGGACTATTATATTCCACTCCTCAAAACCGTAACCTGCCAAATCTCTCTGGTTTCCTCCTCTCTTTCTTCATGGGCTGCATATTCTGTTACCATTTTTACGAATCGAAGAATCCAAAAGTAGAAGAAAATGAGAAGATTACAAAACTTTGTATGATTTAGGAAGAAGAGAGAAAAAAACCCAACGTATGTATGTATATATAGTAAAAATTTCTATACCGAATTACAAAACCAAAAAAAAAGCATGGATTATCGAGTTCTTTCATCTGTATCAAAATCAATAACACCTTTCTCTCTCCTTTTATTACTGTACATTTTTCCGGCGACGGCGGCGAACACGACGTATAAGGCGTTTAATCTATCGACGATTACTTTCGAAGAAGGATATTCCCCTCTTTTTAGTGATTTCAATATTGAACGATCTACTGATGATCGAAGTTTTCGTCTCCTCCTTAATAAATTCTCAGGTAATTCATTTATTAATTAATTAATTCAACTTTTTTTAAATTTATTTTCATATATATACATAATTTCACTGGATAATGTTGTTATGTGAATCGTCGTATTTTGCAGGATCGGGTGTAATTTCAACGGAATATTACAATTATGGATTTTTTAGTGCTAGTATAAAGTTGCCGGCCATATATACCGCCGGCATCGTTGTCGCATTTTATGTAAGTATCTAACAAATTATTAATATATGCATTTATTTTTTTAAAATGTATATGCATAAAATATTGTTTAAGAGCCTGATTTTGACTACTTATTTTTGTCATGATCTTATATGCATGCACAATTGTACCTGTGTATTTTGCATGGGGGGAGAGTTATATGAAAATGCATGTAGTTTGATTATTACTATATTGCATCATTGTTCATTCATTGGAATTTAAAATACGTGATGTACATGTATACAATTCGTTGAAGCAATCACTAATACTATGTTAAAACATGATTATGAGTTATGACCCTTTAAACTAGCTAGTCTATGTATATAATGCAGAATGTTTTATGCACCGATGATCCAACCAGGTATGGAGGCAGGCATTAATATATGAGTTAGACAAAACCCAAAACTTTGTATATTTGTTAAGAAATTCATTAAATATGTAAAAAAAAAGAAAAAAAGAACTCAGTTACTAACATTTGAGCTAGATCGTTGACTTAGAATCCATATGTTTGTTTGTTGGAAGATGTTGTATTTTTCATTTAATGAGTTCATATATGGATATGTAGACATCAAATGCGGACACATTTGAGAAGAATCATGATGAGTTAGATATTGAGTTTTTGGGGAATGTGAATGGTCAGCCATGGAGGTTTCAGACTAACATGTATGGAAATGGCAGTGTTAGCCGTGGTAGAGAAGAGAGGTATAGAATGTGGTTTGATCCAAGTAAGGACTTTCATCAGTACAGCATTCTTTGGACACCAAAAAACATCATGTAAGCTTCCTAATTATATTCCTTCTTTCTCTCCGTTTATTATCAGTTTCAATACTTCTATCGCTAACTATTTTCTAGTAATACTATTTCTAGCCGACTAATTTGAATTCCCACCGCATGTAACCCATTTAAGGTGGAGACACTTTTTATCAGGACTTTCTTTATTTTCAGAACCTGAAATCTTTAGTTAAAAAATTAACAGATGTTATCTATTCCACCGAACATCTTAATGGTCCTCTTATTCTTTTAATAGAATAATCTCTTAGTTATGAAAAACATTAGGCAGCAAGAAAATTGTTGGAAATAGTAAGTATACTATGCCTAATTTTTGGTCAAACGCGGAGAGAGAAATTTAGTATTAAGGTTTCGATCCGTTTTCGAAAAAGTTAAACACATATTTATTTGGTCAGCTGTTGCTTTTGTTGAATAAGATAATGGTTATCAAACCTGGTGCGGTGATGGGACTGTTTCACCCTTGATTAAAGATCTTGAATTTGAGCTATGAGTATAGAAAAAGTCTTGTTGGGAGTGTCACCGCCGAATGAATCCTGTAATATTCAGATTTAATTAGTCAGGTCTTTAATGCAAACTCCAAACACCACGTGGGAAACAAAACAAAAAATAGAGATAATTTATATATACAATCAAACACTTTTATAACGTTCATTCATATAAAAATTGTTTCAACTATCTAACTAATGAAAAATGCTCAAACAAAGAGTCTCAATAGCACCCTTTGGACGAGGTTAATTACGTAGTTTTGTCCCTGATTGAACGGGGACATATTTTTCATCACATTTTTAATTTTATGATGTGTATATATTTGTCACTAATTGAACGGGGACATATTTTCCTATCATATTTTTAATTTTATGATATATATATATAAGTGATTATAGAAGATTATTTTCTCGAGACGATGAAAATAAAAATAATTGAGAAGAGATAAAAAGAGAAATGAAGTACCATTGGAAAGGGAAAGAGAAAACACAATACATACAATTATCATTTTTATCTTATGTATTGTCCCTCGGTGCTTTCTAGAAGTTAATTTAGTAAACAATCTTTTTCTCTGGAGTTCTCTTTTCATATATATTTTTTGGTCTTTGGTGGGTTAGTGTTGGATGTTTATATTATGTCAAGTCAATAAATATAAATAGTACATGTTTTGCATAAACTCTTTTTAAATATTTAACTATGGTCAGATGATATGTATTTTCGCTTTAATTATTTAATTTAGTGTAAAAACATCTGATACGAGCACGTATTTATCATCAAATTAAAGTTGTTATGGTCCAGTTCATGGGAGCGTTAATGAACGGGGCAGTTGATGCAAATAATTAAGTGCACAAAAATGTTGACTAGGTCATTAATTAATTAATCTGAATAGCTAATCTTTATTAAAGGGATATAAAGTTCTAATTGCTTGATTTATGTAATGCAACTATTACTTTTTCCTTTTTCTAGAAAAAATCTTAAAGCTGGAAAACTGGCGTGATTGGCTGTTCTCTAAATGACATTTGCACTAATTGATACGTACACACTTAAAAAAATTGTCTAAACTTGAAAAGAAAGGTCAATAATCATGACTTTGAACTTAATTATTACTCCTTTTTAATATCATTGGCTTGCCCAAAATTTTCTTAATAAGTATTTAAAGCAACATATAAATTGTCTTAAAGTGACCTACAAGTCATGAATTCGAATCATGAAAGCATCCCTTATCCCTTGGGTGAGGCACTTCCCCGAATCCTATGTGAGCACGAAATACTTTGTGTATCGGACCATCATATTTTGTTCTTATCAACAAGTTTTTAGTTTACGTTGCCACAATATTTACCATCAAGTTTATTAATATGTGTACATATACCATCAAGCTTATTTAACAAATTTTCTTTGTACTCTATATATTAATGAGTACAGTAAACATAGGACCACATAAGTAGTAAATATCAATGTCTTCTTGGCTTTCTACGGGGAAATGATTTCTTATGTCTACGAACTAGTATTTCATAGAATAAAGTGATCATACTAAAGTTCACAACATAAATTTGTGGACATTTTCCCTAAAACTTGAAGATAGTATTTATTTCTATTTTAGGTCCATAAGATATGTTGAAATAGTCACGTAATAATTATTTAATGATTGAAATTACGTGATTACCTTAGGATTATACTTATATATACTGAAAGTGTGAAGATTTTACACTCGAGAGTGTAATTTTACCTGTTGCAACATAATGTTGTCTGCTATATTTTCAAGTAAGTTGTTACACTTATTATAAGCAGTTACCAATCTTTATGTTGCTCTAACTGAAAATGCTTCCGCGCACCTGTATTGGATCCTCAACAATGCACTAACTTTAGAGAATCTCACGTTCCGTCAGCATTTTTGAAGAGTTCGAGCAACATAGGACTATAGTTATAGAAGTCTTGATTTTGTTTCCTTTCTTTTACAGATTTTACATTGATGAAACACCACTTAGAGAAATAAATCGCCATCCAGCAATGGGAGGTGACTTTCCATCAAAACCAATGTCTTTATATGCCACAATTTGGGATGCATCTTCTTGGGCTACAAATGGTGGCAAAGCTAAAGTGGACTATAAATATGAACCTTTTGCAACAGAGCTTAAAGACTTAGTTCTTGAAGGATGCATAGTAGATCCCACTGAGCAAATTCCATCAACAAATTGCACTGACAGGAGTGCCAAATTACTTGCTCAAGATTACTCTTACATCACGCCCGAAAGGCGAAAATCCATGAAATTTTTTAGAGAAAGATACATGTACTATTCTTATTGTTATGATAACCTTAGGTACCCTGTGCCACCACCAGAATGTGTGATTGTTCAGTCTGAAAGAGACTTGTTTAGGGACAGTGGAAGGCTTAGGCAGAAGATGAAGTTTGGTGGGAGCCACAGCCACAGTCAAAGCCATCGGAAACACCGCCCTGGACGGAGCTCTAGGCGGCGGAATAAGGTGGCTGGTGGTGCATCAAAATCTGGCCGACGTGGTTCTGCTGCTGCTGCAATGTGATAAGTTGTATAATTAAGGTATACAAGGTGAATATTATGGTTTGTAAAAAATATATTACACTCCTATAGTTGGTGATGTACCAAAGAGATTAGTATGCATACACATTAGTGGTATAAATATCAATGTGGTGGTTGGGTGAAGAGTAAAAACCATATCCATTAATTTTTATGAGTAATGGTTTTCTTGGTTTCTTCACTATGTATATTGGCACTTCATATTCATTCAAGCGATGTTATGATGAATGGTTGCATGGTTTTGGCAGCTATTTGTCACTTTCACTCCAAGCTGTAGAACTAATGAGTCTGATCAATACAGTCCAGTCATTTTTCCTATCTCTTCGTACTTCTTCTTCCTATATTACGTGCTTTTATTATTTTTGCAATGAAATAGACTTGCAATCTTTATTACAACAAAATAACATCTCTAATCTTATCTTGCTTCAATGACAGTAATGGAACAATCATTAATTGAACATTGTTCTGTTTTGTTTGATGACGAATATAATTCAGCTTCATCTCTTCCTGTGAAAAATGCAGGTTGTTTTGCAATTGGCAGTGACATACTTCCATTACCAAGCATTGAGATAACATCAGACATTGTTGGCCTATCTGCTGCACCTTCTTGTACACATAATAGTCCGACATGAATAACTCGTAAAAATTGTTCAGTGTCACAAAGATCTTCAAGAGCTGGATCCTTCAGTTCTAATGCACACCCTTCTTTCCATAGTTCCCATGCCTGAACCAAAATGATCAGTGTTGTTGAGCTTTGTAAACTTTAGTACATTAATGAAAGAAGGTTTCAAGAAAACTTACATAACCTATTAAGTTAAGTGGACGATCAATTTGTTGTAAGCTCGTATTTCTCCTACCACTCACAATTTCCAGTATTATTACTCCAAAGCTGAAGACATCAGACTTGATTGAGAAAGTACCTTCCATGGCGAACTCGGGAGCCATGTAACCACTGTGCAGAGGATAGAAAACATTTTCCACTCAGTAAGTATGAATATGTACACATGTTCCATAGATTTATATTGAAGAAATCACTAGGCTCAACTCACTATGTTCCAACAATCCTGCCAGTCACTGCCTCCGTCTCGTCCTGTTTGAAAATTCTTGCCAGACCAAAATCAGCTATCTTAGGATTCATGTTTTCATCCAAAAGCACATTACTGGCTTTTAGATCTCTATGTATCACTCTCATTCTTGAGTATTTGTGAAGATAGAGCAATCCTTGAGCAATTCCTTCGATAATTGCAAATCGTTTCTGCCAATCCAGTAGCTCCTTTCTTGCAGGATCTGTTAAAGAGAAAGCATGTCACATCAAAAAAATTTAAAAATACCGGAAAAATTACGTCCTTTTTTTTTTTGGAATGGTAACAGACCAAAGAGGAAGAAGTTCAAGCTCTTGTTAGGCATGTACTCATATATCAACATTCTCTCATCTCCGTGAATACAACATCCTAGAACTCGAACTAGATTTGTATGCTGAACTTTGGCAATTAGTATGAGTTCATTCTTGAATTCCACAAGCCCTTGTCCCGAGGTTCTTGAAAGTCTTTTGACTGCCACCTCTCGCCCATCTGGAAATTTTCCCTGCCATCCATTTTTACAGTTGATTCGTTATGTAGTGAGAGTACTAAGCAAATTTCTGAGCTACATATAACATAGTGCAAATATACCTTATAAACAGGCCCAAAACCACCCTCTCCGAGCATCTTTTCACTTGAGAAGTTGTTTGTGGCTTCCAATATGAATCCAAAGCTAAATATCTTCAAATCTTGTACTTCCCTTTCATCTTCTTCTTTCAGATTTGCGTTGTTGAAGCTGTCTACTGCTGTCAACTCGCGTATATATGCTTCCTCCTTTCTTATCTCATCTATGTAAGAAGAGTATGTAGATATACATTCATGCTTAAAATAATTGACAAAACAACCTACTAGCTTCAAAATCCTCAGTTTGGTGATTTACCTTGTAGTTTGTGTCTTCTCATTATAATGTAGCAGATGAAACCAGATACTAGCAACGCGATAAAAATAGCTACACTAATTACTATCCATATCCAAGTTTTTCCTGCACCCATAGCATTCTGAGAGTTATACAGTTGACAATTGAGTACATAAAAATGAGTATTCCTGATATAAAGACTTACTTTTAGATGATTTTGGTGAAACTAGAACATATCTTTGCACTGCATTACCACTCTCATAGATTCGAAAATCCCTATTCCCATTCCAAATACGGCAGCCTGTCCCATTGCCACTGGCGGTGGTGAAGCCAACACAACTGCAGTGCTCCCAGCACTTCTGCATACAATCAACAATACTAATGCTTTCATTGTTATAAAACTCAGTAGTAATACTAGATGTATGTATAAAGTCTCCACTCTTTTGCTCAAATTTATCCCCATCCTTTCGACACTCAGGCAACTCACTAGAGAAACAACCGTCCTCGCTTTCATAACCATAACAGAAGTCTTTAAAAAGGGTGTATGTAAACCGGTATCCACCAAGAATATCCCCGTCTGAATTCAATACAAGACTTGGAAAGTTTCCCTCTGTTGCATCAAATTGGAGGAACATCCCATCTTTATCAGATACCAAATTGAGATTGTACTGATAAATAGTAGCAGAATCATGGAATAAAGGTAAGAATGGAAAGCCTTGATTGTTCCAAGCCCCACTAGTCCAATAAACCTTGCCCCTTCGACGAATAACCAACTGAAATACATTTCCAAGAACCTCCAAACTTAAAGTAAAAGCCCCTGAGGCAGGAACACTAAAACTCAACCAAGAAGTTAAAGTCCAATTCTGCCTTGTGGTGAGGTTATAACCAAGCTTCATACCAGGCAAAAGACAATTGGTAGGATAATCAAAGCTTTGCCATAAAGTCGTGTTTCGAGTTTCATCCTGAACCACAAAATTTCCTGAATCTTGAAGCCTACCTACTAAACTCCCTGTCAATAAAGGAGGGGAAATATTCACAATTGTCTTCCCTCCACTAGTTATTTTCAATGTCCCATCTATAGTGAGCAACCCTGAGTTGTTCAATATAGGTGTATTTGGATTAGCTATCCATACTTTCCGCTCTCGTCGATCGCCTGCATACCATATTCCAAGATAAGTTTTATTTGTTTGTGGGATTGAGAAAAATCCTAACTTGAATTTTCCACCTTCTGAATCAAGTACTTGTGAATGATTAAGTTCATCACCAGGCTTCAATGAGGCTATTGCACATACAGGTGGAATGTTAATGATACATGTTTGGCAGCACAACAAGGTCAAGATGAGGAAGAAAATGAAATTGGCTGAAGATATCATATTTGCTGCACAAAGAAAATATAAAAAAAATTGCTGCAGATATTAGAATAGTCATTCCTTAGAGTTTTTGTTGTTCAAAGCTAATAAATGTGGTGAAGAATAATCAACACTGTGGAAAATGATAAAGTTGATTTTTGAAATATCATAGATTTTTCTAGTATAGTTTCTAGGATGGTCTAGTGTAGTACGTAGAATAGTTATCTTAAAGAAATATCTAAATATTCTAGAGAAAAGTTGCCTTGAAGAAATAACTAGATATTCTAGAGAAATTGTTAGAAGATAAGTTCACTGAAACTTTTTTGTAAATATTCTAGAGAAGATATTTTTGTAGTAAATGATAGAATAGTCTAGAACTTGTAATAACTAGAACTATCCCCACACAAGTTTAAATAGGGTGACAATTGTCATTTGTATACAACCCAAGAACAACTCAAAACAAAGACAATTCAAGATTCTTTTTTCATAAACAAGTTCTCCTTTCTAGCTTCCTCTTCTTTAGTTGAGTCTTTCGATCTTAGTTAACAATCTTGGACTAACAGAAGGTTCTCGAATTATACTTTTCTTCTGCTATTCTCTACAAACACTGTTAAACATTTTTCTGCCACAGTATTTGAAGACTTTTATGAGTACCAAACATTGGAGGAAAGCTAGAAGAAAGAGACAATCTTGAATTTTTAAATTTTCTTTTTGACTTTCACATATATCATTTTTTTCTTTCTTTATTTATAAGTACTTAGTTGACATCTTGAAAACCACTCCTCTTCTTGATAAACTGAACTTAAATACACACCTGATCAATCACATGATAGAACAAGTGATGACTCTTAATATAAAATCAAGAGAATTATTTAGAACACCCTCAAACTTGACAAGAATTTAGGAGTATATTTCACCTGGCAAGATCAGGTGTGTGTTAAGCTCAATTTGTCAAGTAGGAGAGTGTTTTTAAGACTGTCAATAATTTAGGAATAATTTAGGAATGAAACAAATAATTTATGTGAAGTGTAGGGGTATTTTTTAATACTTCTCTCTTTAAAATATTTCTATAGGATCTTTTCCTAGGGGATGAGGGTTTGAGACGATCGGGTGGGTGGGGCCGTGGGGGAGTTTTGCAAAATAGATTTTTTTAAGGGTCTGTTTGGAAGGACACCCTGGTAATTGAATTTGGTGTACTTGAGTGTAATTGCACTGTCTATCATGTTTGGTTGGACAGATAATTACTTGGTCAGCAAGTAATTGGTGTAATTGGCAGGGGGTAATTACACTCTATAATTCACAGGCAGAGGCTGTGAATTGCTAGTAATTACATGGTGTAATTACCAGTTGATTACTTCTTTATTTATTTATTTTTTATTCCTATTTTTATTTTTTTGTTTTAATTTTTTTTTACTCCTATTATTTTAAGTTCTTTTTTTTAATTATTATTCTAAAAGTTTATTTTTTATTTTATATTATTATATTTCATTTTCTTCTTGTTCTCAACCTTACTTTACATGATTCTATGCAAAAAAAAATCGTATTATCTATTTCTTTATGCCATGCTTATTTTCTCATTAGCATAATTTTATTAGTATTCTAATTTTCAAATTAAAATAGAATTTATTGTTAAGTAAGGTTATAGACTTACGTTTTCTTTTTAAAAAAATAAATAAATCATATTTATGTATGCTATGTTGAAATTTGCTATAAGAGTATTATGTTAAATTTTTTGTTTTGAATTTATAACTTATGTTATATTTTCAGTTTCATTTGTTTTAGTAATTTGAATTCACATTGCACGTCATTTTTTAATTAGACTTGATAGATTATCTTTTTGTCAAATATTTAATAATTTATGGCATTTATTTATATATTAATCTTTTTATCAAACATGCATTTCACGATGTTCGTAGAAACTTCATACTTTTAGTTTTTATGATCAATTCAATTGAAATATATTAATTTGAAAAGATATAAATCAATTATTTTTTCATAATATTAGTTAAAGAATATATGTTTATTAATTAATATATTTTCAAAAAAGAATATATATCTTAAATATTTAATTTAATGACATTTATAAAGTTTCTTATTTGTCTAGTATAAATTTTAAATAATTAATTTTTATTTTTAAAATTTAATATAATTTTATGATTGCAATTGTGCATCCAAACAGAACATGTGTAATTACAGTCTAATTATACTGTGACAACCAAACAGGTCAGTGTAATTACTAGACAGTGTAATTACTAGGCTGATAATTACTATCCTAGTAATTACACCAATTTCAATTACCAGGTGGCTTTCCACACCGACCCTAAAAGTGGTTAATCCCCTTTTTGTGACTATTTGAGCAAAAATGCCATGTGTCATTAATTCATTGACTACTTTTTGTTTTTACTCAAAATTCATTGTTTAAGCATTATTCCGAGGACAAATGACAAACGTCAAATCTCTTGCCTATTCAACACTTCACATGTCATTTCGTAGGGTAACACACACATATATTTTTGCTTATTGTAAAAGTACGTGTCAAAATAATAAAGCGGGCCCTACTTAAGGTATTTAAAAATGAACAAGGTTTTGAAATGTCTAAGTGAAAAATTAGTGTCAATTTCAGGGGTTGCTGATGGGTTCCACCTTCCTTTTAATACATAAATTGATACTTCAACGCAATATCTAAAGCCGACCCCTATGCCAGATTGCGTCTAAACCACGTATGAACTCATAACATAAAGTCTACATCCATCCTTGCATCCAGTTGTTAGAAATTTATGGAAAATAGGATTTAGTTTGAGGTGGTCCAGAACACTATACCTCCTGGACTGGACCTAAAATGATTATGAAATATCTGTTGTTATATATTGTTCCCAAGGACTAGCAAAATCGAAACAGCCTATGAACCATGATTCAACAAGCTTGTCCACTATAAGATAGACTTGTTTGAAACCAACGATAGATTATGCCCGAGTTCTAGTATGTATGAAGCAGGCGAAATTAGCTTTTAGACCTTAACAAAAAAGAGCCTAAAAGTTACTTTAGAGGTCATTAAAACATTGGTGATCTACTGCAATCTTTATTACAACAAATAACATCTCTAATCTTATCTTGCTTCAATGACAGTAATGGAACAATCATTAATTGAACATTGTTCTGTTTTGTTTGACGACGAATATGATTCAGCTTCATCTCTTCCTGTGAAAAATGCAGGTTGTTTTGCAA
>JAJOOS010020225.1:0-19713 GCA_029582725.1 Solanum chiquidenum | reverse complement strand
TATTAAAAGATAAAAACTATGAAAAAGTATAAGAAATATTTAAAAATTATATCAAAGTAAATATTTTTATGTATAAAATAAAATTTTAAAATTATATATATAATGTCGGGTTGGTTTGGTCTCGGGTTGATTTTTTTTAGTTCAAACAAAACCAACCCAAATATAATCAGTTTATTTTTTTAATATCAAACCACTAGTCAGGTTTTTTTTCGTTTTGACTTGATTTGCAATTTGATTCAATTTTCGATTTGATTTTGTACCCCTTAGTACATACATTGGAGTGGAAGCAACAAAATCAAAGCGAACAAAGTTAAGGGTAATGTGTGTAATACATAGGCATGAAATTGTTCTTGTCATGCGGCCCACCTCCGGGCACGGATAAGCGTGATATGTTTTATCTTTTTGCTATTCTGTTTCCCCTCATCCACCTTTCACTTTTTCTACACTATATGACTAGCTACATTATCTTTTGTTTCTTTTTTTCCCTAAATGTAAAGGCTCAAGACCTAACGTTTTGTAATTAATGACAGGTTTTTAAATCCTAAAAATATTCCGTCTTAGATACTTGCGCAATTTTGTGTCCGGTAAAAAAATCATCTTGCACCACATGCAATCTCATTCTAGCGGTATCATATTTTAATTTATCCGTTAATGCGAGGAAAACGGATTAATCTATTTAGTATGAAATATAATTGTTATAATGTTACATGAAAATAATATTTTAATCAGGTAGTACTACACTTAAAAAAAAATAGAGTAATTTGAACCTTTATCAATTCAAATAGCGTTAAGAACTCATGAAAATAGAGGAGCTTTTGGATTGAATTTGGGCTTTAAGACTCCAAAGTGGTAAGTATGGGCCTAAATGCAAACAAATAGTTCTAGCGAAGGTGTGCGGGTTATGAATCTAACTGGACTTCGGTTACGGTGATGATTCTCTCTTTAAGGCCCAGACTAATGGTTTGAACTGCTAAAGAAAGTCTAAGCTGTGTAGTGTAATCAAGTTATACCGACCACCAATACCAAAAATTGTGTTTTTTGATCAGGGGCGGAGCTACACTTTTGTCATTGACACCCTTCGTCAGTAAATTATATCATATATACAAGTAAAATAATATATAAAATGGTTAAATAACATTTTGAACTCCCTTGACACAACAATGTATTGTGGTCATGTAGTTTCAAGCTCTTGAAAGAGCCAAGACACACAAACTTAAAGTGTTTGCGTGCTCGAATCTCACTAGCAGGCTCACCTTAGCAATGTAGTTTAATTTTCTTTTTCACTTTTTAAAAATAGCAAGGTCAATTTTTGAAATTTCTGACTCCGCCACTACCTTTGATAGGAAGTGTTACTGTTACTTTTGAAAATAGTTTCTTAATCTCAGTTCTCATGTTTGTTCCAAAGTAAGTGTCACCTTAGGTATTCGGGAAAAATTTCTATGTTCTTTCAACTATAGTCTTATACTCCATCTTATTAATAGTGTTCAATTTTCAAGAAATACTTATTAAATTATGGATGGTTTAGTAAATTACTCCCCTCTCCAACAATAGCTGTCAACTATTGATTTGGCACACCTCTTAATAAAAGGGTAATTTTACTATATCACCCTTTGAATATAATACATAGTGAATAAGTATTGTTGAACGGAGGGAGTATACGTTATATTTATTAATTTTTGAATGAACGTATTTTTTTCTGAAGTAACACTTACTTTTGGACAGATTAAGTATTTTCTATAAAATCCATATTTATTACTAATATTTAATATTAAATCTTAGACAATTATTTGTAAAATATGTAATTAACAAAATATAACTAGTCTTATCAATTTTTTCTTCAATTTGCTACGATTTGCAACAAGGTCCACAAAAATGTTGTGTGGATAGGTCAAACACGGCTACGCGTCTCCAGAACATTCCAATACCCTTTAAACACGTTCAAATATTTCCCTTGATTGGTCAGATTTAGAGAAAAAAACATTCTAGAAACGTAACACGCACACAAAACGCCTAACCCGAACCCATTATATACTATTTCTCTTCCTCCTCCTCTTCATATCTCATTCACTACTTTCTTCTTTCTTCACAAACCTCAATTTCTCTTTTAGCTCTCTATTTTTTTTCTTATCTGATAACCGTCGCCGTTTAAAGCAATGGCCGGAAAAGGTGAAGGACCGGCGATCGGAATTGATTTGGGGACTACGTATTCTTGTGTCGGCGTTTGGCAACATGATCGTGTGGAGATTATCGCTAATGATCAAGGAAACAGAACTACGCCGTCTTATGTTGGATTCACTGACACTGAACGTCTCATTGGTGATGCTGCTAAGAATCAGGTCGCCATGAATCCGATTAACACCGTTTTCGGTAAGCTTTTGATTTTCCGATCTAATCATTTCTTATACATTTGTTGTTGTTTTGAGTAATATGCTTCTTGATGAGTGGTATATCTAGTATGTTTGTGATTTGTTGCGAGATCGAGTCTGATGATCAATGACGACTGACGTGATGTGATTCGTTTAGCTTGTGTCAGTATTATTTTTGCGAGTACCTTAACAATCCACAATCACGTACAAAAATGAAATATATGTGGCCATGTCCAGTAAAACGGAACTGCATTGTCCTGATCTCGAGTCTGAATTATACTATAATCTGTCTGGTGAATTAGTTGAGGTGTAGTCAAGTTAACCTGATATTAGTACTATTAATAAGCAGTCTGGTATATGAATAGTGGAATAAAAACGTGTACTGAGCCTATAAGCTCGGCACTGGTGCTATGAGTGAATTAATCAGGCAATCTGACATGAGATGAGAACATCTTTGTTATTAGAAACAAAAAGGATAAGACCGATCTGCCTTATACATCATGAGAATTTGACTGAATGGAGTGCATCGGTGTAAATTGGTGTGTAAGTTTAATTGGATTTGTAATGTAGGTCTGGTCACTGGTGTGACAGATGTTGATTCTTATTGGTGATGTTGAAGTTGATATTGTGGCACTCTTTTGTTTCCTTAGTTACTTAGTACTGGGGATCGTGGGATTTTTGGCATTATTTCTATCTGGAAGTATATCATTGCTAGACGTGCAGTGTTTATATGATTTCAGTTTCGGTATACATCTAGTGCTCACTGTGCTTTCAATTGGCAGATGCAAAACGGCTTATTGGTAGGAGGTTCAGTGATGCTTCTGTACAGGAAGACATGAAATTGTGGCCTTTCAAGGTTATTCCTGGGCCTGGTGATAAGCCAATGATTGTTGTTACCTATAAGGGTGAAGAGAAGGAATTTGCTGCTGAAGAAATCTCTTCTATGGTGCTGACAAAGATGAAGGAAATCGCAGAGGCCTTCCTTGGATCTACTGTGAAAAATGTTGTGGTGACTGTGCCAGCCTACTTCAATGACTCACAACGCCAGGCTACAAAGGATGCAGGAGTTATTTCTGGACTAAATGTCATGCGTATTATTAATGAACCAACAGCTGCTGCCATTGCCTATGGATTGGACAAAAAGGCTACTAGTGTAGGTGAGAAGAACGTGCTTATATTCGATCTTGGTGGTGGTACTTTTGATGTATCCCTCCTCACTATTGAAGAGGGTATCTTTGAGGTGAAGGCCACAGCAGGAGACACTCACCTTGGAGGTGAGGATTTTGATAACAGAATGGTGAACCATTTTGTCCAAGAATTCAAGAGAAAGCACAAGAAGGATATCAGTGGTAACCCGAGAGCTCTAAGAAGATTAAGGACAGCTTGTGAGAGGGCTAAGAGAACTCTCTCTTCCACTGCTCAGACAACAATTGAAATTGATTCCCTGTATGAGGGAGTTGACTTCTATTCTACCATTACCCGTGCCAGATTCGAGGAGTTGAATATGGATCTCTTCAGGAAGTGTATAGAACCAGTTGAGAAATGTTTAAGGGATGCCAAGATGGACAAGAGCACCGTTCATGATGTTGTTCTTGTAGGTGGATCCACTAGAATTCCCAAGGTGCAGCAGTTGTTGCAAGACTTCTTCAACGGCAAGGAACTCTGCAAGAGCATCAACCCAGATGAGGCTGTTGCCTATGGTGCTGCTGTGCAAGCTGCCATTCTCAGTGGAGAAGGTAATGAGAAGGTCCAAGACTTGTTGCTTTTGGATGTCACGCCACTTTCTCTTGGGTTAGAAACTGCAGGTGGTGTGATGACTGTCTTGATTCCAAGGAACACCACAATTCCTACCAAGAAAGAGCAGGTATTTTCCACCTACTCTGATAACCAACCCGGAGTATTGATTCAGGTGTTTGAAGGTGAGAGAGCAAGAACCAGAGACAACAATCTGTTGGGTAAATTTGAGCTCTCTGGTATTCCCCCTGCTCCTAGGGGTGTGCCTCAGATCATTGTCTGTTTCGACATTGATGCAAATGGTATCTTGAATGTCTCTGCTGAGGACAAGACTACAGGACAGAAGAACAAGATCACAATTACCAATGACAAGGGTAGGTTGTCAAAGGAAGAAATTGAGAAGATGGTCCAGGAAGCTGAGAAGTACAAGGCAGAAGATGAAGAACTCAAGAAGAAGGTGGAGGCCAAAAATTCATTGGAGAACTACGCTTATAACATGAGAAACACAGTGAAGGATGAGAAAATTAGTTCTAAGCTTAGCTCGGATGACAAGAAAAAGATTGAGGATGCCGTCGATCAGGCAATTTCATGGCTTGAGAGCAACCAGCTTGCAGAAGTTGATGAGTTTGAGGACAAGATGAAGGAGCTCGAGGGCATCTGTAATCCCATCATTGCAAAGATGTACCAGGGTGCTGGTGGTGATGCAGGTATTCCTATGGATGATGATGCTCCACCATCTGGTGGTAGCAGTGCAGGACCTAAGATTGAGGAGGTTGATTAAGCGGTTGATAAAAGCTACTAGTAGTTGGTTTCATTTTCATTAGTATAGTTTAGTAGATTACTTTGAACTGGCTCTTATTTCAAGTTTTATCTTGTGAATTTCATACTGATGTTTTTAAATAGCGATACTGAGTCTTGTTGTTCACTACATACTCTTTTTTTGGATGTCTATTCAAACTTATTTTTTTAACTTTTGCCTACTAACCGGGAACCAGGAACCAGGAACAAACTAACAACTGGTCGACAAGCCAATTTGATTAGCAAATATTCTGCCAAAACTATCAAACAAAAGCAATAACCTGGAAAAAAATTACGTTAAGTTAATCATCTCATTTTAAAGCAGATACTTGTTGGGAGTCTTGCTGCTGCAATTTAATAAGTTAAGCATGCCTAATAATGAGTTTGATTCAAAACCATGAGTTCTCTCGTTAACATTTTTTTTTCCCCATCAACTGCATATATGCTATTGTTGTTGTTTTTTCTTTGGCTATTATTGCTTTTGAATAAGCAATTCAAGTACAAATCAAAGGCCATTGATCCGTAATTTTCAGGTACAAATCATGCCTTAGCCCCTCACCCCACAACTTGGTGGCTTTTGATCTTAAATAAATTACTAGCTAATATTGCTGGAGCTCATGTTCTCAGAATCCTTCACTTTGAAACATAGTTTATAGCCTATGACAACAAACATGTTAACTGTCCGTAATACAGCAAAACCAAATGAGTGAATATTTATTCATAGTTAAAAGGAAAAAGTCATATCCTGCCTACACTATTTGATGGTTCATCGGAAGCAACTCACTGAAACTTCCCCCGAGAGAAGGGGAAGTTTTGAAACATAGTCATAGACAATTCTCTAAAGCTATGACATGGTAAGGCTTTTTATTAAGTTCGAATGCCTGCTAAAATGACACACCAACGCACAATACTGTAGCTTATGTTGTACACAAGAAATTTGATATAAACTACCTTCTTCCCCTGTTAAGCCTCTGGAGGTGATAATTAATGCTACCCCAAGGCTTTCTGTTTTTGCCCTGTAAAAAAGGTGTATCACAGGTCAATGTTAATGTGGGAGCATATTAAACCATATGGAGTACTATTAGTGGCAAGCAAATGAATAAAACCATATATCTTTTTTTCTAAATAACAATGAAGAATATAAAGTAACAGGGTTTGAGAATATATACATACCTGAGCCTCCATGCATGCACTTAAAAGTGATTTTTGTCTGCTGCATTTATCGTCCTTGTTATGATTTAGAGTCAAACAATTAAGAAATGTGACCATATCCTTCACGCAAGGTTTTTGGAGACTTCCAAAGTTCTTTGGGTTTATGAATAAGGTACCAGCTTTGCGGCCCATCCTTCAGCAGTTCAAACTATAAAGTATAAAGACAACATCATGCTTGGTATAGCAGGAAATAAGATCTGCAGGGGGGCTAATAGGAGAAAATCACAGGTAAATGCAAGCATCTAGCGGAGTAGTCATATAAGATTACAATCTTTCTGGGAAAAAGACGAGCACAACGAACTATATTTTCAGAAAACAGAGAACACTAATTTCACTTAGGTTTGCCAAACAAGTAACGCTCAACGATTAAAAGCAACCTACAAACATGTGCACGTAGAACAAAATGAGATTTGGTGATAGTAATTTTACCAAGTATATAGTATGCCCACATATCCAGAAACAAATCCATTCATTTCATAGCCAAAGTTTAGTGTTGGATGCCATATTTAACTTGTGTGAAGGCAATACCTATTAGGCATTAGCTACTTGCTACCATTCTCAACACAATAACTGCAATCCAGCTCTGATCAGTCCCTTAAGCTACTAAATGTATCTTTTCTTAAACCTTTCAGTCCCATAATTGTCCTTCCTCACTGAAATGACAACGAAACTTGATTCCTATTTTACTTTTCGAATTGGCTTGAGGTATTAAAAGAAACCATAGCTTTTGTCAAAGCATTACCTGTTATTTGACATAGTCACATATAGTGGCAAAGCAAGGGTTATTTTGACATAGTCACATATAGTGGCAAAGCAAGGGTTATTTTGACATAGTCACATATAGTGGCAAAGCAAGAGTTTTCACTAAGAGGTGTCAAAATATAAAAGAGTAAACCCACAAATAAGACAAGAGGAATCAATATATAGTATATAAACATAAAAAAAAATTCTTTTACCTAAGGGGTGTCAACCATTGAATACATGTGGCTCCACCACTGGTCACATAGAAACTTCCAAGAAAGCAGCGTACTGATGCTTACAATCAGGCATGTCTGATTTAGCAACACACTGACGTACTTATTATGCTATCTGGAGCAGGGATATAGATTGATCAAACAGCTGAATTTACCATATTCCCCTTCTTCCAGTTTAGTTACTAAAGATTTTTCTTATTTTTCAGAAATAAATAAATGAGGTGGTCATTTTTCAAGTCAGAAACAAGTAGTATCATACAAAAAGATTTGGTAGACTCTGGCATCAAGTATAGTATCACTTTTGATAGGTAACTAAAATCTTGATGGGGAAAAACTTATCATTATTATCTATATCGATTATCAAGTTTGTTTGGATAACCGAGAGTCACTGGCACATATATGGGTCTGCCCCTCTACCCTTCTTCACTTATATACCAGCCTTTTGCATATGGCAGGATTCAAACTCATGACGAGCATCTAACTCACACATCACTCCCACCACTCTTACCACTAGACTAAAGCCTGGGGACTGTATTGTCCTATCTTAAACTCAATATCCTACATGAATGGACTTTTTTTGTTGCAAGAGGTAACTTAATTCAATGCTGTATAATTAATTCTTAAATTTGAAATGAGCATAACATAGAATTAGTCTTTTGGAGTATCATGACAATAAATTTTATAATTTTCATTCCAGTGCTAAATTCTAACAAGGATTACCACCAGAACACTATAAAAATACGACTTATGGTTTTCTTTTCTCCTAATTATTAGAGCCGTCAAAATGGGCTTGGCCCGCTAGGTCGGCCCAACCCAACCCTTGAATTAAATGGGGTTGGGTTTAATTTTTTCAGCCCATTTAGGAACGAGGCTTTTTAGCCCAGCCTCATTTGGCCCGCTGGCCTCGTAGGCCCAACCCGCAAGCCTCAGAGGCCAGCCCGCGGGCTGTGAATTTTAAAAATATTTATTATATATATTTTAAGTAGTGTTTTACTTGTTAAAATTTTATCAATAAATATTTTTAAAATATCAATATAAAATCAAGACTATATTTTTTACTTATCTTTTACATTTTAGGGTCATTAGCCCACTAAATTTTCTTATTAACCCAAGTTCATTCCATTATAACTATGAATCTTTGACCTCTTTTACTTTTGTTTTTATGCCTAATTTTTCACTTCTCCTTTATTGTCTTGTTTATGAAAAATAATGATCATGTAATGTTATTTTCCTCGGATGAATCTTATGAATATTGTATATTGGCTATTATGTATTTGTTTGGTAAATATTTACTGAAGTATGTGTAATTCATGAATGAATTTATGTATGTATTGATGTCGTGTCCATTGGACATCAACGTTCGTATCTTTTCTAAGAAGAAAATGTTGTCCATTTTTTGGTTGAAGGGCCAACCCGTCCCAACCCGCGGCCCGCTTAGGGCTGGGTTGGGCTGCTATTTTATCGGCCCTTTAATTAAAAGGGCCAGCCCGTCCCAACCCATTTAACTCTCTAGCCCGTTAGGGTTGAGTTGGGTTGGGTTGGGCCAGCCCATTTTGACAGCTCTACTAATTATTATCTGTTTGCTTTTGGGTTAGAGAAATACTTTTTTAAGAAAAACTGATAATTACGAGTCCAGATGTTTGCAACCATTATCGGATAGAAGCAAATACAATATACAAATGCAGATTAAGTTGTAAAATTAAGGAAACTTACAACTCCAAATCGATCACCGGAGAAAAAGATATTCGCCACAGAGAAGATGGAGAAGGTTCGCGATCGAGGGAGAAGAAAGTAGAAACTCAGTGGGTAAATTTCAAAATGGGCCTTAAAACGGGCCAAATTGGAGTTTGAATTTGTAATCAACTTTATGGATGATTTTCACAAATATCCACAGTTAGAACTGTTGATTGAAACATAGCCAGCATTTGTAAAATATTACTTGCTCCGTTCCAATTTATGTGACATTTTTCGTTTTTTCTCGAGAGTCAAACAGTTTAAGTTTGATCAGGAATTTGCATATGGAATCTTTAATTCTTTTAAGATGAAATTTATATATTTGTAAACTACATAAAAAGTATTATAAGTCACAATAATTAATAATTCAAAAGGTTTAAAAAATCTACGAAATTATTTACGGTTAAAAATAGACTTGTTTGAATTTTTAAATTCGAAAAGTGTCACATAAAATAGAATGGGGAGTAATTACTTAAAAATAACCATAACCTCTTCTTCTTTTGTGCTTGTTTTTTAACTTGTTACACAGATAACAAGTCATTTGTGGTTATTTCCAACTATTTTACAAACACTGGCTATATTATAGCAAACCTAAAAGTGGCTATCCAGGAGTATCATTATATTTTTATCAGAATAAAATTCACTAATAATCACTCTTTAACTCCTATAATTGAAAAATAGTCAATTACTCCAAGTTTAAAATTTTAAAAGTAAAAAAAATTGACTAGTGAGCACTATATCTAATCCTTGTGTATTTTAGAAATTTGTGTTTATATAGAAGCCCTACCGATAACTATGACTAGAGCCGTCAAAATGGGTTTAGCCCATGGGACCAGCTCGATCCAACCCATTATTGAGATAGGGTTGGGACATGATTTTTTAAGCCCATTTAAAACTTGGGCTTATAAGCCCTGTCCATATAAGCCCTTGGCCCTTGAGGCTTGATCGGGGCCGGGCAGAGGTCGGCCCATAGGCAACAATTTTTCCTTTAATGTAAGCGTAACTTATAATAATCTCATTAGTATATAATCTAATTACTTAAGTACATACTATGTTGTAGTCCCTCTGTCCCAATTTATGTGGCACTTTTCATTTTGAAAATCTTCTCATTTTCTTGATGTTATAAAATTATAAGTTTGAAAAAAAAAAAAAGGCTAGCCCGCCCCAGCTCTCGGCCCTTCTAGGGTTGGGTTGGGTTGAGCATTTTCAGGCCCTTCCAAATGAAAGGTCAGGTTGCCCTAGCCCTTCAAATTCCTTGGCCCGCGAGGTTTAATCCCGGTGGGACTGAGCCGGCCCTTTTTGACCGCTCTAACTATGACCCATAAATTCCAAAAAAATAATTTTTTTCTCCGAGAAAACAATGAGAATCATTTATTAGATTGTCACAAATGGGCTCACAAAATTTAGGATCAAATAGACTCAATCAGATATATTCCTGAAAATTCATGTGCTAATACACACAAATATATTTGAGAAAATCCTGATTTTCTGTTTTCTTTGTCGAATCCTTACATCCAAACTAATTTAGGCGCAAATATTTTCTGATCTATAAAATATTTATCAACAAAAAATTGATTTGAATTTTATATAATGTATACCTTATATTGAAAATAAGCATAATTGCGTCAAAAACATATCGACTTGAATGCCATTTAATGAAATCGAAGTGGCAGTAATTAACTTCGCAAATGCATAACCAAATATATATTTTATCAACTGTCCTAGGAGAGAGGATTAATAGCCATATTATAAAAATGATATGATTTTCATTTTTAATAACCAGATAAAAAGTTACGTTGTTTATTCATAATGATCACTTATTTACGAATTTTATGACCTTTTGGCTTTTGCTTTTATGGATCAAATATGCATTTCGGATCCAGCTCCTTGCTATTACGCTTCCCTACTATTTTTCCAACTTCACATTTAGATAAAATACATGTTTCATAACTATAATTAAGTGAATAAGTTTTAAACTAATATACTCATTACTCTCCCAATTTTGATAAGAAAAAACTATTCCTCGCGTGCTCAACAATATCATTAGTTTCAAATCATATTTTAGCAAATTTGTTTTAGTGAATTATGGTGTCACAAGTTCAAGTTCATTTACTAACCTATCTTCTTCTTCCTTCATAAACTCGTCAATCCCACTAGCATAGAAAAAATCCAATTAGAGAACTCACATTGGACTTGGAGCTGAGTTATATCTATTATCCGTTCCATCGAGAACTTGAATTGACTAATTCAAACGGATTTGGCTCCCATCCATTACCCTTTCCCTCCATTTTATCAAGTACACATCTAGATGAGAGACATATGGTACTATTTAATTATTAAAGGTCAAGATTATATTGCATTAACTAGTATCATAACCATAATTAAGTTTTTAAAAAATATTTTCTCTAAATTTAGTAAGAATAATTAATTCTTCTCAATTTTTGGTATCCATATATTTATATCATTAATTTTATTTTATATTTTTATATTTAAATATTAAAATCATTGAACATGAACTGAACAACGTTTAATTTATTAAGCCTAACAGTAGTCTTACAAAATATTTTGCATTTTTCTTTCTTTTTTTTTAAAAAGAATATTTTCATTTTGGATACTTTCACATTTGTAATTCTAACGCATTTTTTACTTCCCATTTTTATTATATGATTTCTATCATCAATGATAATTCTTTCTTTTATTTTTTAAATTTCTCAACATAATATTTCAAGAAGAAATTTGCTAGCACAGGAAGCGATTAAATAATGTACAATATTAACATTTGAATATAGAAATATAAAATGAAATCAAAGGGTTCTAAGATTTGTAGGAATATTTTTCTTACCAAAGTTAAGAAATTATTTTTTCAAAACGTATTCATTTAACTATGGTTATGATACTAGTTAATGCAATTAATTTTGACCTTTAATAATTAAATAGTACACATGTCTCTCATCTAGATGAGTATTTGATGAAATGGAGGGAAAAGGTAATGGATGGAAGCCAAATCCAATCCAAACAAGAGGGTAAGAAACCACTTATTAACACTTTCAAAATGTTAACACCAGCCCAAACTTTTAAAGTTCTTGATGATGAAGAAAACTAATTTAGCTAGGTTAATATTATTTGGCGATTTGTTTTTCTAAACCCTAACAAGGAAAAACCAAATTATATCGAGTATTAACATTGTGAATTACACTGTACATATAAAAGTATAATAGAAATAAGGGGCGAACAATGATTCATTCAATCTTTTTTCATTACACTCTACTTATAAAATTATACTATAATATAAATACTTTATATATTTAATTCTTCACACTTAAAATTCGTAAAATAATTCCAACTCCACCACAAATTATGAAATGAAGTAGATAGACAGCTTTTGCCAACATCAGTTAGAGAAGAAGGGTGATAATCTTCTTTAATTCACAAAATGAAACCACAATTACATTCACAACATATTGCACTATATATTCGAACAAAGGATAATATGATCACATGTACTACTATTTTATATCAAAAACCAACTACTAACAAAAACAAGAAGCCAACCAGATGAAACACACTGCCACCACCAAAACATCACAAATCTCAATACTAACCAACACTTTTAATTTCGACATAGGAAGTTAAAGACTGGGTGAGGTCTATCAGTAGTACCAATTCCAAGATCAGTAAAACAGTTCGCTTCCACTGAATTTGAAGTAGTAATACTGGATTGATGATCTTGAGGAACACAAGTAGATGATGACGACGACGAAGAAGAAGCTCTAGTCTTTTCTTGTAAAACCCCAGTTGGGTGCAGTGGAAAAAGATTCAAAGTTTCTTGATTTATAAACTCCTTATTTGCATTTGGGCTGTTGTTTTCTTCACAAAGATTCAAAGTTTCTTGATTACAAGTTGCTCTTCTTTTGAAACCACCTGGTCCAGGGATGATCATACTAGGAACTGCTGGATACTGCTGATAAAACCCTAGATTGTTTTGTGCTGTGTAGTAAGGGCTGCAAACAGCTACAAAACCTAATTCCAATAAGTTCTACAACTATTTATAATAATAATATACATAGATCTAATTTATAGGAGTAATACTATAAAAAAAATATTTTACTATGTCATAATAACTAGTTTGTGATTGGTTGTCGAAGACATAATTAAGTAAATAAATGTATTTTTTCTACTAAAAAGAGAATGTAGATTTTTAGATTAGATAGTCAATTTGTACTCAGTATTTTTCATTTTACTAATTTTATTTTGTGATGGTTACAGTAACTAATTTTTAGATGACATACATGATTTGTGTAGAGAAATTAAACATCATAAAAAAGAGGGCATAATAGAGAAAAACAAGTTTCCAGGTGGGGACTACTCCTAATAGCTAGTGTGAACATAGAAGTGCAGGCAGAAAAATGAAAAGAGACAATATATGTCATCAGAAACTGAAAACATACTAAAAAAGGAAATAAAATCTGAAAAAATAATAATAACCAAACTGTCCATCAGAAAGCTATTATCTCGTATAGATATCATATAATACGAAAACCTCATTTTCTCAGCAAAAAATACATCCGAGTCAAAAGATAATATTGTTACTTCCTCTGTCCCAATTTGTGTGTAGAATGAAGATCAAAACACTTACTTTCGATTATGAATTAGAGTAAGGAAATTATTTGACTTTTCAAACAGTTATAACACCTTCACGTAAAATGAGATGAATACGGAGAAAGTAGAAATTTGATTACCATTTGGGCAATTAGGTGGAGGAAATACAGAAGTCCGATGAAGAAACCGATTGTAATAAGCAAATTTATCTTGCTTTTGTTTCTGGCGTTGCCTTGCCTTATGATTTTGAAACCAATAAAAGACATTTTTGCCCTCAATGTGACCAAAAGCCCTTAACCTCCCAGTAATTTGTTGTATTTGCTCAGCACTTGGTGTCCTTATGCCTTGCTTATATAAACTCTCAAGCAAATCAATTTGTTCCTTTGTTGGATTCCATCTACATCCAACTGGAGTTCCACCAGATGTTAACATATCCATACTACTACTCATATTATTATCACTCATTTTCAAAAAAGAAAAATTAAAAGAGAGAAATAATATTTCTGCATGGCTTTTAAACTTATTTATACTTGTATATATAAAATTTTAAAAAAAATATTTGGAGAATTAACAAAAGGGATTGACATGCGTATTGTTTTTGGTGCTGAAAACATGGCGGTTAGCTGCCGATAGGAGGGACTTTTCGTCTTGGTATAAATGTATGCATGCATGAAAAGACGAAAATGCCCCTATATTGGACTTGTCTCGGGAAGGAAAAGAAATGACTAAATGTTAGGAAAATGATAGGAAGATAGGTAGGGGTAATTGAGGTAATTAGAGAAAAAGACAGCCGGTTGGGTTGTAAGGTGTAGGGGCTAGGCTTTGGGAATTGTAGTTAGTTAGAGAGAGAGACTCTGCAGGCTCTTTCTTTAGTGTGGTTTACATACAGTGAAACTGCCAGATCTATCAACATTACGGTAACTACTAATTCATCTTTAATTAAAGATTTTGAGTTTGAGTCTCTTTAGATACATAATCGTGTTTATTAGAGAGGATTTTACTTGAATTTAGATTTAATTAAATTCTTATATAATTATTGAACAGAAATTAAAGAGCCTAATACTCTAAGAAAGAGATTGTCATTATCCCGATAATCACTCATTACTTCAAATGGAAAATAAGTAAGAAGGCACAAATAAATGAACCAATATAGACGTAACAAAATATTTTCACAATTAAATTACTTATAAATTTTATGTGCTGCCTTCGTTTTATTTTATGTAAGATTATTGACAATGTAACAAAATATTTTCACAATTAATCATTTATAAATTTTATGTGTTGCCTTCGTCCCATTTTATGTAAGATTATTGACAACGTAATAAAATATAATTAAAGTGTTTATAAATTTTATGTGCAGCCTGCGTCCCATTTTATATAAGATTATTAGGCCAGAAATTTTTTGTGATGTTAGCTCATTTTCTTCCTATGAATTTTTACATAATCTTGAGATTCGAAGAAAATGAGCTAACATCACAAAAATCAACTTATTGCTCATCACTACTGCAACAAGAAGAGAAGCCTAACTATAAAAAAAAACTATCATCCGAATAACCTTCACTTATCATTTAACAGTCAAAAATTATTTATATAATGAAAATACATAAAATAATTTTTACAAGTAGCATTCCACAATTATGACCTCCAACACATGACCCATAGTATCAACAAAAGAAAAAGAAAAAGAAATATGTAGATATATAGTTTGAATTATGTGTGAAATCCAATAAAGGAGGCTCTTTGAATTATGTTGAGTGGCGTATTGAGGAATGAGGCAATCACGGTTTGTGAATGTATAAATGAGGATCCTTGGTAATCTAACAAATAATCGTGGGATTGCATCTCTTTATATGATCTCGTGTCCAACTTAATGATCACTTCCTCTTTTGTCTTCTAATAAATGTTTTATTCCTATACATAATAACCCTATTTACCTAGGTTTTAAAAGTGTTAAGAGTAATGTTAAGCATTAATACGTTCAATAACAACGTTAATGAGTGGATTGTAGGCCGGAGCCAAGTGAGTGCAAGAGGTTCATTTGAACGCTTCTTGACAAAAACTTAAATTACTTACGGGGTGGAGCTAAGCGAGTGCAACGATTAAATTACTTTTTTACTTTTTTTTTTCTATTAAAAATATTTTTCTCTCTTTTATTTGTTCATTTTTAATAAATTAAGAAAATTTATCTTACTGGTGAATCTGTTTGGGATTAATAGGTGTAAATCCCTATATATTCGACGTTTGTGACTTCCCTAAAATGTAATTATCACCGCCACCCTATATAATTAATCCTCCTATTTATTCACGCTGATCAACTTCCCTGCTTCCATAATAATTTGCTAAACAATTGGTTTTCCCAGATTTGAGCGTATTTTCAAGACAAGTAAATTAGAATCATTTAATAATCTGTTTTCTCTCCGTTATTTATTTCTCAATGTACAAAAGAAATCCTTAGCCAACTAATTTTATTTTTTTTATTATTATTATTTCAAAAAAGTGCTTATAACATAAGCCATTTTTCAGAAATTGAAAATATAATAATTATTCCCAAAAAAAACTTTTGAGACCTTTGGCCAAGCACAAAAATTGTTTGTGTGCTGCTCTAATACTAATTAGTTAACGAATGCTTTTTACGGTGATTAACCACCATTCTATAAAATAAAATAAAAAAAGATTTCTAAGATAAATAGATTTTGAAATTTAGCCAAATAAGCTAGTTAATGATACATTGGATAAGGATATATATATCACAGCCGTAAGGAAACTGCAACATGCATGATTCAAGACTACTTTTCATTATGAGATACTAGTTAGGTTGACAGATTTTATTTATACTTAAATAAAAATAGGACTACATTCAAGGACAAAATAAATAATTTTATTTTCTCTAAAAAAATGTAATGTATGATGCATAAAAAGACAAAGTAGTTTATGTGTGTAAAAGGGAGAACTGAAGGGAATGCATGTAGGGCAAACCAAATGGAGTAAGTACAAGAGAATAACGTCGACCGACTAGGGCAATGCCGCACCTATCAGGCGCCGTATCGTGAAGACCAAATTCAACTCTAACTCTGCCTCAGGTTTCTCGTTTTTCTAATGATAAGCTTTCGTACACCTTAATTAATTTTACGGATACTTATTATTTTGTACTGATAATAGGTACTTTGTCTGTCTCATTTTATGTGAGGTTATTATTATTCGATACGGAGTTTAAGAAAGAAAGAAAGACTTTTATAACTTGTGGTTTAAAATGAATGATAGAAATTTGTGTGGCTATAAATCATTTCATTAAGGTAAAATAAATATTTTAAAGTTATATTGTTATTTAATATAGAAATGTGTCATTCGTTTTTTAACAGACTAAAAAAAAAGTAAGTCATATATAAATTGGGACATAGGGAGTATTAGGTAAATGTGTTCATCAAAGCTAACACAGATAAGAAGAATCACCAAATATTTTTTTCATCTTGATTGATAATTGAACCTAAGACGTTATGATTTTTAACCACTTTATTGACCAATAGACTACACCGTTGAGTACTGGCTCAGGGTTTTTTCGGCACCAAATTCGACGCCGATAATCTCTCTCTTCACATTCTGAGTTTGAGAGATTCACCTGATCTACAGACTAGCGACAAAGTCCCTGCTGCCTTTTTTTGGCCTAATTTTGACTACCTAAGCAAGCTACCTTCTCCTCAACCCTATTGGAAATTTCATTCAACTAACCAATCAACTCTTCTACTCTCTTCTCATTCTAGTAGTCTAAATAAGTGGAGTACCTTTTTACATTATCTTATCACATCATATAAATAGCTAATTAAAATGTGAGATTTAAAATCTTAAAAATAAAATTTGTAATCATAAACATAACAAAAAATAATTACATTTTAATATCAACATACACATTACTTCTGTTGGAAAATTATATGCACGACGAAATCCTATCAGAATCTTACATATCAACGTACACATTACTTCCATTGGAAAAAACTATATGCACGACAACCAATACGTTTATGCTAGAACATATAAATATGCTGAAATTTAATTCAAGAATTACATTTAAGCAGTGGCGGAGCTAGGATTTTTAATATGGGAGTTTAAAATTTGTAGAACTAAACATATGAACTAACCGAAGGAGATTCGACGTCTACTATATATATAAAAATAATAATTTTAACCATATATAAATAGTAATATTTTTCACCGAAGGGGGTTCGGATGAACCCCTAGGCTGGCACTACCCCTACATTCAAGCGAATCCACAAGATAGTCAACAATTATGTGAATTAGACAGACTTTCAAGCGAATCCGCAAAATAGACAACAACTATGATTTCACATTTAAACTCTCTCAATACTTGGGTGGGCAAGTATGAATATAAACTTTCAATCAATTTCTAGGTTAGAAGAATCCCTACGAGATTTCTTCCAAATTCAAAAAGGAGACGAAAACACAGTCTATTTTTTTTCATAAAAAACATGCTCGTTTTATTTTAAAGAATAAAACATACGCCTGACTCCCTCTTTTCCCCCTTAGAAATAGGATTTTGAGTTCTAGTTAAATATGGACATATATAATTAATTATTGAGGCTTCCTATTATGGAAATAATTCCAAAATAATTAATTTGAATTATTATTACCATAATAAATTACAAATCATTCCACTAGAAATTCGTAATTGCACTCCTCTATTTATACTTTGAAATTCCACATCAAACACTTATATAATTCCTCATGTTAAGATTAGAGATACTAATCAATAAATTAAATTAATGACGAATTCAATTCAATGATTAATTTCCTTTAGAGCACTGCTTAACTTATTTCATGTGTCGGATTCATAAATCCACTTGCAAGGTTTGACACAATGAAAGCTTATAAGCTTGTCAAAAAAGGCATATCAATCAATCTCTATAACGAGAAATAGATTTCATCAACTAACTTATTATTTCACCAATATGTATTATTATCATCCCATCTACTAGACATATTGACCATCTCAAGATCTCACCTTTTAATTTAATAAAACGATAATTAATAAATACCGATCATAATAGTTATATCAAGATTGAGAATATAAGTACATTTAACAGTTTAGAGAATATACCTTTGTCAGTCAGTCTAAAACAACTATCTCTACTCGATCTTGTTCAATACATACAAAATGCACTAGCACAAGAAGTTGGAACTATACCATTCTCATAATCAAGATAAATTATACTATTTAATCATGTGCTACAATTGTACCGATGGAATGTCCAATTTTCACCCTAGATTGTGAACAAAAAACTTTATACTTATAAGAATCGATGATTTAATCCTTTGTGTATAAGCTAAAAATTTATACACTAAATCATCTACTATATAAGTAAACAGACACCATAAACGAATATATGATTTATTAAAGCTGAATAAATATTACTAATCTAAACATATGGTTAATAGTATATATTGATCCCAACAACTTCAGTATTGTTTAGCCTATTTTGTCATACCATTTTAGCCGAGTCACATTTGAATAAGGATAAATGAAGGATGTAATTATGGAAGTCAAATTGTCAACATAACAAGAAGAGTGATAACCAGAGATTGAAGAACTGCCTTGAGAATACTGCTAGCAAGTTCATCATACAACATTGCTTCAGCAAAGCAAATATGATCAGCTCACTGAATGTATGGCCAAAATTGTCTGCGTCAATCATCAGGTGACCTATTTTCATACATTCCAGTATTTTTCCCCTATGGCCAAGACTCTTATGTTGCTAGGCAAATGCCAACTTCCTATAATAAGCCAACTTGTTTTGTTAGTTAAATTTGTATAGTCCAACTAGCTAGAACAAGTTTGATTCCCTATTTTAGCATATCCTTTTTTGCTTTTTTTGAGAGACTAACCTACAAGGCTACAATTAATCTCGTAACGTATTTTGAAGGTAAGGTTCAATCCCCCTCATGTCCCACCCGCTAATGAAACACAACACAACTAGCCGATGGCTTATTAATTAAGCAAAAAGACTTGGGGTGTGTTGGGTATGAAGGAAAATGTTTTTTCCTAGAAAATGTTTTCCTGGAAAACAAGTTGATATTCAACTTATTTTCTCATGTTTGGTTGGTGACTAGAAAATATTTTTCGGAAAAGATTTTTAGTGTTTGATTTATGAATGAAAAATATTTTTGAGAAATATCTTTTATTTATACTAGAGCAGAAAATAATTTTTGAAATTGAAAATATTTTTTAAAAACAAACTTAAATTTTTTTGGGGAGGGGGGTGGGCGGGGCTGGTAGGGGGTGGGGG
>JAJOOS010020224.1:0-19860 GCA_029582725.1 Solanum chiquidenum | reverse complement strand
CTAACTGATATTGCCCACAGAGGGGACTTACACCTACGTGGCTCGTAGTTCTAGGACTATATGGGTACGCTGAACCCTAGTCCAACTCGGTATTATGCCACTCCCAATAGATTAAGTGATTAACATATTATGACTGAATTTCTGTAATACTGGATAACTCAAAACTGGACATGCAAAACTGAGAATGCAACAATTAATCTGATAATGATGCATTCATAAACTGAGGCATGTATAATTGAATAACCGAAATATCTGACCTAGCATGTGTAATTCAAGAATTAAAGAAATACATAGCTAGGGTTCTGGAATTCATGCACTAAACTGAATATTAACATACTAATCTGATTTGGATCATTCTAACAGCTAAGAATCCAATAATTCTAAAATTCAAGAAACCCTAGGTATAGTCATAATAAGAGAATCAAGAAACTGACTGAAAACTAGGGACCTAATGGGTGAAAGGAACCCACTAGTAAAATCTCACATACCTAGTGACGAATTTCACGGAGAAATCCTTTGATTTCTGGGCTGGAACTGAAGAAAAATTGTTGTTTTCTTGAACTAGGGTTCTTGACCTTTTTCTTCTCTTAGCGTTCTAATTTTTCTAAGTTTAATTAATGATTTGACTTACGTAAGTTCTAGTTATATTTTTAGGCTTAAACTGCCTAAAACCTCATAATTTAGGGTCTAAATGACGTATCTTAGGGGTTAAACGAAATAGAAAGAGACAAAAAGAAGCCTGACTTAACTGATGTCGGAGTGATCGACGGACGGGACTGACGGGCAGTCATTCAATCGATAGTCCGTCGATTGGGTCCGTCGATCAAGTCTACCCAACATGGGTTTACTAAAACGAGCATAACTTTTCACTCGAAGGTCCGATTTTAGCAAACTCGGTGGCGTTGGAAAGAGGATTCAATTATCTATCATATCGTAGGTCATGGGACACATAATTCCTTTTGTTCTAAGAGTTATGACTATTTTAATTTGACCCAATCATAATTTTCATCTAACTGGCTGCTGATCCTTACCTACGGCCAGACCTACGGACCGTGGATCGAATGACGGTCCATGCTGGTCGACCGTCGTTTCCATCAGAGGTAGGGTACAGGAGACCTCGATCCACGGACACAGACCACGGACCGTGGTCTGACCTACGGACAGTGGGTCTGTCCGTGGGTCGAGACTTAGTCAATTTTTTGAGCTGGGTTGGGGAGGGGTTTCAGTGGTGAAGCACGGACCACCAGCACGTGTCGTGGTCTGACCTACGGTTCGTGGATGGCAACCGTGGGTTGCACCTGCAACTTCTCAAAATCTGCATTTTTGGTCTATTTAGGATACGGGGTGTTACACGCCGACTGCTCCCTTTTTTCCGCCGACTTGATCCTTTCCTTGAGGGCTCAGCACACTGGAACAAAAGGCGAAGTAAGACCCTTCGGTGACTCACCAAGTGGACTCGGTGATCCTCAGGCCTTCATTTCTTCATTCTTTTCAGCCTTTTGGTTCCTTTTTGTGATGTAGTGTCCATGCTTTCCTTCAAACTTCAAATACCTGAAATATAAGTGTTTTCATCAGATATTGAGATAAAATAAGCATTTGAGGACACAATTTCAATTAAAATATAGCCCTAAATGAGTCCAATTTGTGGACTCATCAACACTCCTAACTTAAAATTTTGCTTGTCTTCAAGCAAACTTAAGTTCAGCCGTTCAAAAAGGGTATCCCGAACAATGCTACACAAGACTCAATCATGAATGCACACAACAAGACTCAAGTTATTTATGCAAAGATCAAATATGAACTCAAAGATTCAAGTTGTGACTCACCAATATCAAAGAACCTCGTTCTCACAATACTTGCTTCAAATGCAAGTTCAAGCTCAACCAAAGTTCTCAAATGCCCTCATAGAAAGAATCATTCCATAATCATACAATGGTTCACAGTTTAAAGCTTTGGAATTACATGCAACGCTCACTATCATAAGGAAGAACACAATGCATTCTTTCACCCATAGGTTTATCCGTATTTTCCGATCAACATTTGTTTTAGCTAACTCAATATCAAAAAGGTCTTTTCAAGGATTGTAATGGGGTTGAGTGCAAAGGTATGGTCATTTAGGCTCAGTGAGTTTCATCCTCATGAAATGTGGTCCTCACAACACTTCCTTTCCTCATCTTTCATCATTTTATTTAGAGCTCTTAAGTCATCGTATTATTCACTTTCCATGGATTGTTTGGAAACCCCATTTCTTTTGTACTTTATTCCACTTCTTTTTCATTCTTTTTATTTTTCTTTCTTTCTTTCCTTTTTTTTTTTGTATGGAGGGGTTCCATGTTTCTCAAAACCATGAGTAAGAGGAGACTTTCTTCGCACTTCTTGACTTGCCCTTCTCTTTTCAGCACACCCCAACTTAGGATTTTGTCCTAAGTTGGCTATTCAACTAACCACAACTTCATGAGGATAATAGTAATGGATAAATAAAGGTTATGTTTGCATCAAGTTTCTTCCAAAGAAAAGTAAGGCTTAGGGAGTGTTCAAAAGAGGTTCACACACTCACAAGGTTGGTCACAAAAGAGGTATATGTCAAATTAGCTCACACTCCTCAAAGTTGGCTAAGATCATGTCAAGAGATAGCCTTATTTAGTCGATCGGACCAACGGGGCAAATTCTAGGATCTATCATGCATGTTTCGGAGTAAGCTAATCACAATAGGCATCGGCACTATAGTCAAACAAGACTCCACACTTTTTCTAGTGTGCAATGATCATCACAAGAGACTCAATTTGATACTAGGCTAGTCATAACGAGATGCAAAGAGTTCACATATTGTCTATGCAACTTCATTTGGCCTCATCATAGCCGCGCATTGATGTATGTTCGATTGAGAGCACTATTCAAGTCATCGGTATTGATCGGAACCGAGACTTAAATTTTGAAAAGAACAACCACATTCAACACACGAAAGGTGGCAATTTTTTTTTAAAGGGTCAAAATCATTTTGCAATTTTAAAATAAAAGAAGCCATAAGCTCAATCATCCACAGGAAAGAAGATAAAATACAATTTTAAATAGAATGACCCAAATATATACACAAAAGCACGAGTAACAAATAGCACACAAAAGGTGAGCCTCACCTCACCACAAAAACAAAGCGTTTGTTCTCAAATGCAAATGACAAAGAATCCAAAATGTAAAATAAGGAAAGATAGAGAAGATGGTAAAGAGGGGGTCCTGTCTAATTAGTCGCTCCATCAGTCTGGGCATCAGTGCCCGAAGTGACTTCCAGAAGGACCAGCTTCACTGGATCCACAGTAGGAGCTATTGCCAAGGAATCTTACACAACAACATCTATCATGATTTCTTCAGTCTCGTCTATGTCGTCCGCTGCAGCTCCCTCAAACATCTTTTCATCAGTCTCTGCCTCTAATTCAGGATCGGTTGTATGCTCTATTCCATCCCCCTGTCCTGTGGTGGTCTGAGGCATATCAGGCACATCTGGAATTTCCACTGTTCCAAAGATCATGGACATATCGGTGGACTTTAGGTAGTCCACATCTTTCCTCAACTCTTCAATGGCGTCCTTTAAGACTGTCACCTCCTTTGTGACTCCTTGGTCGCGTTCACACAGTGCTATCCTGGCCGCTAGAGCATCAATAGTAGTGCTCAGTGGTCTCACAACATCATTGAGGGAAGCCTGAATCATTCCTGGAATGGATCTTCCTATGTTGATAGTCTGACAATCAACAGATTGGGCAAGCTGTCCCATCTAGATCAAGGATGCCTGAGTGATCGGCGTACAGGAGGCAACAACAACAACAACAGAAGGTATGGGTGGTAACATAGCAGTAAAGGGACCTGGATAGTCAGCAGGAGTGGTGATGGCATCAGATAAACCTGAAGGCCCAGGGGCCGGAGTAGGCACAAATACCTCTGCAGGTGTAGAAATAGTGGCCACAACTTCCTTCAGCTTCTTTTCCGCTTGGTCCTTAAGATATTCGGCTTTGATCTTTCAGATATTGGTGGACGTGGTGGCAACCAATTCCACATCCTTCTTTGCATCACTAGGCACCCGAGCTCTTTTACACAATGAAGTGATTAATACCGGGAAAGGGAGAGATGTCTGACTCTGCTTTGCACACATATGGATCTCAGAAGCAATGATCATCCCAAGATTTATCCTGGTTTTCTCTATAATACATCCAAAGCAAGATGCCTTAGCAAGGCGAAGGATTGATTCATTCTCTGATGCCATAATTGTGCTACTGATGAACCTGAACCAGTATCTTGTAGCTACGTACAAATCTTTCTTTTTAATCAAAACTCCTTCTGCTAGCCATTTTGGAGCATTATCATCTGAGATCAGCGGGGCTAACCACTTTTTCATCTCATCCAGCTTCTTTATTCTGATCAAGTGCTGGCAGTGATCAATAATCTTATCGAACATACCCAAACCTATGCTGATAGCCTCACTGTCACAATCTATCTTCCTCCCTCTGACAAGCACGTCGTCAACTGCTTTGAAAGATGACACTAGCCTCTTCCGTTGAGGTACCAATGCACTATACACATTGTAAAATTCTTTGACCCAACTTAATATGTAAGATCTATGGGGTTTTGTGAAGATTTGAAATTTCTAATATTTCAAGCATTATATTATTTCGTGATACCTATCGATCACCCCATTTATGGAAAGCCATTTTTCCTCAGTGATTGTTCTCAGCCCCTCAGACTTTAATCTATTCATTGATTTAGGTGGGGGGACCTTGTACTGGAGGTGCCATTACTACTACCTGCTCTGGAACTTGAGGAGTCGGAGTGGTGGATCGAGGGTTTCTGATTCAAGATGGGTCATTCAGTTGTTTCGATCGGAACTCATTCCTCCGTGCCTCCATTAGTTCATCCTCATCAGAACCCATACTCTCACTGTCATATGTTGTTGGGTCAGTGGTGTAAAAACCAGTACTGTCAAAACTTGCATCTGATAGCTCAACGGTTTTATCCTTGCCCTTGCCTTTCCCAATAGTTGTGGGAATTTTAGTTGCCTTGTTTCTGGATGCAGTTGCATCCTCATTTATTATGATCCCTTTTTCTTTGCCTTGGGGTGGTGTGTTGCTACCTGCTTTGTTAGGTTTTGTCATATCTGCAAAAGATCGAGGGAAATTAAGAAAACAAAAGAGAACTCTGGCACAACAAATCTTGTTGCAGAAACACTCGCCGATCCAGTCGGTGAGTCACCGAACTGCTTTAGCGAGCTAAGTATGGCTCGCCGATGAGGTTGGATAAAGAATTAATTCAAGTCGGCGATAAGAGAGTCCTTTCACCGAAACGCCAACTACTTTCAGCGAGCAAAGGTTTGTCCGCCAAAAGTTATGGTGCATAAGGGTCTCAGGGGTAGCATACAGAGGGTGATCAGGAGTACTTTCACCGAGGCGCCGAGTGCGTTCGGTGACTCATGGATTCTTGTCGAAAGTTACAGTCTCAAACATCCAATATGACATGATATTAAGGGCGAGATGGAGATAGTGGGCGATCCGCCGAATGATTCGACGAGCTCGACCCAGCTCGCCAAATGGCCCAACATGCCATTTTCAATCCATTTTATTGAATTCAATCCTGCGAACCCCGAAAGCCAAATCAAAGCATGCACTAACAAAATTCAAACAAGACCCATACTACACATCACCCCGAGATACTCAGATTTCCTTCAATTTAACCAAATTTGGCCATTTGATGATATTTGCTCTTAAGAGTGGTGTGACCTGCTTTTTCATTGAGCAAATTTTTGACATTTAGCACAAACATGAGCTACTCAGACTTCATCCAATCAATCTAACAACACACAATCACGGCCCAATGAGATTTCATTCAATTACATTCACAACAAATAAGGGCATTTGACGATCAAACACTACGGGCAAGATTTTTAAATTGAAATAGGAATGTTAACATTCTAATCTTAGAAGAGAGACCCAGCACACATCAATAAGATACGATCATTGAAAAAGAGCACAAAATATTCAAAAGTAAACTCGTGGTTGGAGAATTAACCTTCTGTACCGATTAAAATGTGATTGAAAAGCTAGGCAGCAAAGAAATCCAACTTCAAGCACAAATCAACCAACCAAAATATTAGTTTAATATAAAAATATTGGAAATACTACCTTGGTCTGAATTTGTGAAGATTAAAAGCGAGGGAAAGTGAAGGATTTCAAATTTCAGGACCTTTGGCCATTATAAACCATCCAGTTCGCAACCATTCGACGACATTAGTCACACTCGCCGATCCGATCGGCGGTAAACCAAATGGTCAATTACCTGGCTGAGATTTATAGGACCTTCAGTCAAAGTGAAAGTCCAAACGGTGGTTTTCATCGAGATCGCTAACCTGTTCGGCGATTCACTGAATGGAACTGTTAGCTCGCCAAATGCAATTTCCACACACTCTCCACATTTTAACATGTTCATTCAACACACCGTTTTGATGTTTGCGTAATCAACAGCACAACTTCCGATGCAAGTGTCTATGATCGTGCAATAGTATAATAACCTAACCAAGGGTTGGGATTGTTACCACAGGGAGTGGTTTTGAGAATTAGTAGAAAAATAAAATTAAGTTCTAATTAGTCATAGAAAAAGACATTAATGATTATAAACATTGTAAATTAAAGGGGGACACGAGAGTGTCAATTAACAATGGCGGTTTTGTCACTACTAAGTAAAAACAGCCAAATAAACAAAGTTTTGTAAGTAATGAGAGGGGAATCTTGGTATGTGACCGAAATACGGGTTAATCTAAATTAATTGGTCCATGTTTTCGATAGAAAATTTGTAGAGTAATAGTAACTAGACTAAGCTTTATGTGGGAATAAATTCTCTCTCGAGCAACTTACCCCATTTCAAATGGGTTCCTCTCGGACACCCACTTGCCGCATGAAGACCACCCTACGCCTTACCCCACTCACTCTCTCTCTAGCTGAGTGTTAGGATATGGGACTAGGGTTCACTCTCTCGAGCTGAACCTCATGTCGACCCACTCCTTAGGCTATCAATCTAGTAGTCTTGGTTTTGCGACTTCTCTCTTGAGCAAGCTGAAAACACATAAATAAACTTGTAATTGGAACTTCAAATTTGTTAAATTCATCCACAACTACTAGACGAAATCACCATTAAACTACATCTAAACTATCATCAAGTAAGACCCAACAACAATCTTAACGCATATTCACAAAATCACACCCCAAGAATTGGGGTTTTTAGCCACACATCAAGAGATAGATATTTATACCTAAATGAGCTTTCACTCAAATGGGTATGGAGATTTATATTTTTTTACAGGCCAGGAATGAAGAATCCAAGAGACCCAAGTCCAAATCCTTGGAGATGAAACCCTCTTCTTCTTCAAGTTTTCAAAACCCTCTCAAACTCAGAGCAAAAATAAAAAAGTACTAAAAATCATATTAATTTTTCCACACAAAATCTGATACTAAAATTCTCATCTCAGCGAGTATTAATAGTTTTCAAAAATTTGTGATGTAGTGGATCATTCGGTGAGATTAGTCAGAATCACCGATCAACTCGGTCATTCGCCCTTTGGTGTAGTTCATTGCCGTCATGCACCTTCCTTCAGCATCGTCGTGCTCTGGGTTATTGGGTGACATAGTACTAACTCATGGAACTTCTCGGTGATACGCTTACTGCTCCCTTTTTCTGCCGACTTGATCCTTTTCTTCATGGCTCAGCACACTGGAATAAAAGGCAAAGTAAGATCGTTCGGTGACTCACCAAGTGGACTTGGTGATCCTCAGACCTTCATTTCTTCTTTCTTTTCAGACTTTTCATTCTTTTTGTAATGTAGTGTTCATGTCTTCCTTCAAACTTCAAATACCTGAAACTTAAGTGTTTTGATCAGATATTGAGAAAAAATAAGCATTTGAGGACACAATTTCTATTAAAATATAGCCCTAAATGAGGTCCAATTTGTGGACTCATTAAATGACAGCAACGGCAGCCAGGTGGGCCACCAAGACGACACTAGAAATCTCAATGATGTCCAAGAGCCCAACATTAATGACCCCTATCTCATGTGAGGTATTGGGGCCATCCATTTACCTTCAGTCGAGGGAAATGTAGTGTTCGACATAACGAGCACTATGTTTTAACCCTTGCAACTAAAGGGACTTTTTAGTGGATTGGCTCATGAGGACCCTCACAAACATCTTTGAAACTTCGTGGATCTGTGCGGAACATTCTCTTTTAAAAACATCTCTCAGGAGTCAGTACGGTTAAGGCTATTCCCTTTCTCATTGATGGGAGAGGCGTGCAAGTGGCTGGTGGAGTTGCTTCGCGAATCCATCACTTCTTGCGAAGAATTGGTAACCACATTTAATGTGCGATTTTTCCCTCCTTCGAAGATGATGACTCTTCGGGATAATATCCAAAGCTTTAAGCGTTTGGAGGGTGAGCCAATCCATCAGACTTGGCTGTGATTTAAAAAAGTTGGTGCTATAATGCCCGACTCATGTCTACCCTACAATGTTTTGCTACAATAGTTTTACTAAAGCCTGGATTCAGTAGACAAAGGGGACTCTGATCAACTTTCACCTGGAGGCCTGATGCAGCAACCGTATGCAGTAGCATCCCAAGTCTTAGATGGCATGAAAACCATCAATAGGGAATGGTACACTTATGAAGACCAATTATCCCCTCTCACATTCAAGCTATCCAAGGAGCATATCGAAAAAGCTAATGAGAGAGACGAAAACATGGCCAAGATCATGACACTGCTTGACATTTTATCTAAAAATGTCATGGGGGCCGGTGTCTGTGGTGTCAACGCTGAGGGGGTCGGGTGTGCAAATCATGAGGAGGAAAAATTTAAAGCCTTGTATAATAAGGAAGTAAACTTCCTAGCCAACCAAGGTGGTGGTTATCGCTCAAACTACCCAAGGTAGGGTGGTAACCAAGGTTGGGCTAGAGATGAAGGATGCAAGGATCTTGAATGGAGGGACCAAAATCATAATTGGAAGGATGAGGAGAAGGACAAGTATGTGCCTCCCCACGAGCACCAAAAGCTAAAGGATTCGGAGGGTGGTAGGTCTGAGGATATGCTTTCTTGTATCCTCAATAAAGTTGAAGGGTCAGACAAGATCTTGAAAGAGATGAAATAGGATGTGTCGACCCTTAGACAAACAGTTACCTCCCATTCAGTATCAATTAAGTAGCTGGAGACCCAAAAGGGTCAGATGTCGTCTCACCTAAATCTGAGATAGAAAGGGGGTTTGCCTAGTGACACTATGGTCAACCCCAAAAATGAGGTTTGAAGATGGACTTGGATCGTGCCACGACGTTAACTAAGGCATTGTTTGGGAGAAAACCAAAAACCATTTATTGCTTTATTTTGCTTTGATAAAATAATGGTGTGTTGATTGTGCAGATGGAAGTGTGGAGAGTGAATTAAAAGTGCAGATTGGCAAGTTACATGTTTATTTTGTGAATCACTGAAGGGTTCGGCGACCCCGAATAAGACCGCCGTTAGACTCAAGACTAATTTACATTGGAGTCTATAAAACTCAGCAACCTCAGGAAATTATTGGCGAATAGCCGATCATGTCAATGATCTCAATGGAGATCACCGTTTGGACTGCCACAATACATAGAGGTTCTATAAAATTTGGCGAGGCAAATGACTACTTGGGGTTACGCCGATTAGTTCAGTGATTGGGACTAATGTCATCGAATGGGCAAAAAATGAACTATTTTTCAAGCCAAAGGCTTAAAAGTTTCAAACTCATTCCCTTTCCCTCACTCTTTCATCTTCCCAAACTAACACATGCACTCTAGTTTTACATTTATTATATTTTTGGAGTATTTTTAGTATCAAATTGTGCTACGAGTTGGATTGCATTGCCGCCTAGCATCTCAATTGCATCTTAATCAGCACCAAAGGTTGATTTCCAAGCCCTAAGCTTCTTGTATTGAAAGTTGTACTCAAATGAAATGGCATTACTTTGATGGTGTAAGCTGGGCCTCTCTACTAGGATTAGAATAATTGTTTGCCTGTTAGATTCACAATTTTTGCCCATACTAAGTTAAATAGTTAATTCCTGAAGGTTGCGCTTTAAATTGGATGAACAATCATGGGTTGTGCATGATTGTCACTGGGTCTAACCCTAATTTGAGTTGTGTATGCCTTAATTTTGTTTTTGGGGGTTGCGGGGTTATTAAATTTGGGAAGTTGGGTCAAAAGCAGGCACATTGGGTCATTTGGCGAGCTTGGTCGAGCTCGCCGAACTACTCTGCAATTCACCTAAAATCCCCATCTCGTCTTTAATTTAATGCTAAATGTGATGTTGAGTTCTGTAACTTTTGGTGAGAATCATGATGTCACCGAACGCATTCGGCGTCTCACCGAAAGACTTCTGGTTCGCCCTTTGTCTGCACCCTTGTATTCTCTATGCACTGCACTTGGCGAGCCGCCAAAATAGTTACGCGCTACACCAACTGGTTTGGCGAAGTGATTCTGTAATTGAATTGCCTTGCCTTTGTCTGATACTTTCTAATTTTTTCTTGAAGCTTTGCAGAAATGGCTAGACCAAAAGTAGCTGGAAGAGATATGCCACCCCGACAAACAAAAGGGAAACATTTCAAGAAAAATACAAAGGCTACAAGTCCTCCCAAAAATAGATAATGAGGGCAAGAAACCCAGTACCAACAAGAGAACAAATCCCCGAGACCCCACTATTCCCTCGTGGAGACGTGGATTCTACACAGCTATCCACTTTTTTTTTGCTGCTCATGACTTGAACAATCTTAGTAAGTCAGTTGCCGCTGAATCTTCTGAAGAAGCTCCGAGGGCCATTATCAGATTCCAGGCTGACACATCGGGCACCAATGCCCAGACAGATGGAGCGACCACTTAGACAGGATCCCCTCTTTACCCCCCTCTCTATCTTTCTTTATTTTACCTTTTGGATTCTGTGTTATTCGCATTTGAGGAAAAATTGCTTTTATTTGTGGTGGGGTGAGGCCCACCTTTGTGTGTTATTCGTGAATTGTGTTTCGTTTATGTATTTGGGTTGTAAGCTATAATTGTGTTAAATACTAACTATGTGGAAGGTTTGAGCTTGTGCCTCTGTGTTTTAAATTGAAAAATGATTTTGACCCTCTCGGAAAAAAAGTACCACCCCTTCTGTGTTCAATATGGTTGTTCCTTCGTAAATTTGAGTATCGGTTCTGATCAATTCCGATGACTAAGATAGTGCTTATAATCGAATAAACATGAATGTGCGGCTACAATGAGGACAAATGAAGTTGCATAGACAATATGTGAACTATTTGCATCTCGTTGTGACTAACCAATGATCAAATCGAGTCTCTTGTGATGATCATTGCACACTAGCGAAAGTGTGGAGTTTTGTTTGACTTATAGTGTCAATGCCAAGTGTTATGAGCTTTCCTGTGAACGATCCTATAATTTTCCCCATTGGTCCGGTCAACTAAGTGACGTTATCTCTTGATATGATCTTAGGAAACTTCTAAGAGTGTGAGCCCATTTGACATATTCCTCTTTTATGGCCTACCTTGTGAGTGTGTGAACCACTTTTGAACAGCCCTTGAAGCTTACCTTTCTTTGGAACAAACTTGATGCAAACATAACCTTTCTTTATCCATTACCCATAATCCTCATGAAGTTGTGCTTAGTTGAATAGACAACTTAAGCCAAAAGCCTAAGTTGGGGTGGTGGTGAAAATAAAGGGTAAATCAAGAAGTGCAAGAAAGTCCTTCTTACCCATGGTTTTGAGAAAAATGGAACCCCTCCATATAAAAAAAAGCGACGAAAGAAAGAAAGAAAAATAAAAAGAATGAAAAAGAAGTGGAATAAAGTACAAAAGAAATGGGGTTTCCAAACAATCCATGGAAAGTGAATAATACGATGACTTATGAGCTCTAAATAAAATGATGAAAGATGAGGAAAGGAAGTGTTGTGAGTACCACATTTCATGAGGATGAAAGTCATGTTGACACCTAATTTTGACCCTCCACGATAAGAATTAATTTGCGAGCTTCCTTAATTCCAAACGATTTTATAAAAATTCAAAATATGTTTCAAGATATTTTAAGAATTTTATTCACTTTTATAATATTTCAAATAATAAATAGGTTTTATATTGTTACGTGTGTAAGTAATATATTTTATAAACACTTGAAAACTATCTTGAAAAAGATTTTTTTTTAATTATTATTATTATTATTTTAACGTTAAACGCTTTCTTAATCTAATTTAGTTTGAATTATAGCTATGTTGTTGAATTCGGTATTTTTATTAAGTTGATTATTTCATTTCGTTGATATTAAGAAACTCATTAATTAATTAATGTTAATTCATCTTATTCAAACTTTAAACCGAATTTGCAAATCAACTCAATTTGGTTAACTTCTTAAATTCAATGGGCAATCCTTTCACTCCCCTCCCTAACTCATTATCAACCTTATTTTGGGCCTAATTTTAATTCAATTCAAAGCCCATTACATTAATTCAACAATTTCCCTACCAATTTCAACAACAATTCCCAGCCCACCGCCTCAATCCACAATTCCTCATTTAACCCGGCCCACCTCCCATTTTCGTTCACAACAAAGACATCAGCAGTACCGCATCAATTCCTAGAGAGTAACGGCGTCTCAACAAAATGTTTATGGATACAACAAAAGCAGCAGTACTATCACGCAGCAAAAGCATCTGCCAACTACGTCTCCCGTCCTTAGGGCCGTGAGATTGCTCCGCGTGGCACGGCGAGGATGGGAGATCAATTCCAAGCGTCGATTTTGCCCTTTCCTTTTTCGGAATGGGCAGAAATCCTAGAAAAAGGATGTTTGGCTTCAATGGTGAATTTTTTTTTGAGTTTTAAATTTCGAAGGGCTTTGAATCCAAATTTTTCATCCATTCCCCCCCCCCCCCCAATCCGAACCCTATTTCCCCTATATATGTTGTTCACTGGTAGAGGGGGGAGGGAGATTTTTTGGAGTTGGTAATTATTTTTAACAAAGGCATATAGAATAGCTTAAGCAAGTAGTGATAAAATCCACACAAAAAATACATTCGGAAGAGGAGAGAAGAGTTAATTTTCAGGTCCTCATTCTTCTAGTTTGTTCGTCGTTGTTCCCTAAAGTTGATTCGAGTTCAAGTTGCCATCTGGGTCTCTTGTTTGTTGTCCATAATCCAACTTTGTGGTGGTAGAAGTTCCGCTCAGGTCTCTCGTCCCATTTCGCTGCTTTCGAAAAGGTAACATCTCATCCTTCGTATGATTTTCTCTCGTCTTCTAAATTTTGAAATGGTGTTTTCTTCAATATTCTGAAAGTTTGTGTTGCTGTTGTTGGTTATTAATCTGTTGACATAATGATATGTTGTATCGGTGATTCTTTAGCGATTTCATTGACTACTAGTATCATGGTTTTCAATTTTTGCTTTCTCATGCCTAGCTTCGCTGCTTCTCTGTGAGTATTTTGAGGTTATTTCGGTATCGCTCATCTCAAGTTCACTTGCTTGAATGTCATTGAATACTCATGGTGTGTTTCTCATGGTCTCTTAGCATCTAGAGTTTCTTTCATCTTGTTGCTATAAGGTTTTTTTTTGTTATTGTTCAAAATGCCATGACCGTTCTACTGTATATTGCGTCTTATAACGATTCATTTTTTGTCTAACTTCATGGACTGTTTTGGCGTTCCTTTTTCATGTGTGTTTAAGGTATATCCTTTTCTTGCTTGTTCATCCCATCTTAAGTCTTCACTCAGTTCTCTTTTTACCCAAGTTACTCGTCTAGGCTAGAATGGACTGATGTAGGTAGGATAGTATGGAGTTTGTTTGATATTGATACTAATTATTTCGAATCTATTTTGTTTTGATCAAATTTTGACCTGGCTAAAGTCTTGCTATTTCGAGAAAATAAGTGAACTAGTCGGTTGTAGGGTCTAATGCAAGCATGATATTTTCTTCCTTTTTTCGAAATATTTTGAAGTTACTGCGTTTCTCTCTCTGTTTCTCTTTATGATCATGTGGGCTTTAGATCTTTGTTTTGTTTGTCTCTGTTTTGTATAATTAGTTTATTTATATGTGTTTACAGATTATAGTTGGTGTTGTCCACTTCTTTTAGTGTGTTATTGATATTGTATTGTCCTATTAATGGATGTCTAATGTTGTCTGGTTTTCTTTTGATCTAGCTGTTTATATTTTCTTTTAAATTATGTTATTTTGTGTTTATTTTATTATTTTGATCTGGCTGGATTTCTTCGCTTCCTTAAAAGCTTGTTTCAAATTTTAGGTGATTCGTTTAACTCAATTTTTTGGTTGATTTGATCATTGTTCTCATTTTTATTTTTTATTTTTTTTATTTTTTGGTGAATTGGGTTCTGAATGATTTTATTATCTATATTGCTGCGCCAATTTATTGGTATATAATTATCTTTGATATATAGATTGCATGCTAATTTTATTTTATTTTTAATTTTTGAAATATGTGCAAAGTTGAAGTATTCTCTTAACTGTTTTCTTGTTTTTCCTGAAATGCATTGATCATTTTTAGTAGTGATATGTGGTTGGCGTGTTTTATCACAATTGTTACATTTGGGCATAGATTCCTATTTAGAATAGTCTTCCTTTAGAATTTTAGTCATTTAATTATTGACATTATAGCTACTGCATCATTTAAATGTTTTACCTTTTTTTTTTTTTCTTTTTTTATTTCATACTTCTTGAAAGGAAACTTGAGTTTATATTGATTGAGAGGTTACCATGTCTTTCATGATTAGTTGAGTAATGTGATAAGACTTTGTTTACAGAATCACCTCGGATGCAGTACTTTGCTGAAATTTTGTTTAAATTTTGAGTGTAACACTAGTCAGTTCGTAGTCATCTTATGTCAATCCTATGCTAACTCTTATCCATTTGTCTTTTTCATGTGAAACATGTCCGAGTTCACCGTGAACTCCTACTTCCTCCCTTTGCATTTCGAGAGAGCCACAAATGCTCAAATTCCCTTTCATCGAGTCCATCAGCCTAAAACCGACGAACAGGTCCAGAAGCTGAAATGACGTGCAAGAAATCAAGAGTTGAAAAGATTGGGCCAAAGGCTCATTCTTCATTGTTTAAATTTGTATTTTGTTATTTTGGGCCCAAGCCCTTGTCTTTTAATTATTAATATTCTATTAGAAGTTTAGGAAAAGTGAAGAATGGGCCAAAGACCCAAAGGAAATTATCTCTTTTAATTTTGACAGGTGCCACTCAGATGGGCCTTTGGCCCAAAACGAAATGGGCCCATATACTGGTCCAGGCGAACAGAAACCAGATTTGGGCCCAACTCTCTTTTCCTCTTTACTTTACTGTGTTCATTTTACTTGTTAGTATTTGTCGTTAGTCTTAAGGTCGAAAAATTCAAATCCCCGAGAGACGTCTATTTTGATTTAATAATTTAACTAAACCAGTCATCTCTTAACAAGACTTAAAGGAATAATTTTGCAGGATAGCTCACTTAGATAATATTTAAATATTTCATCTTTTCCCCTTTAAAAATAATTTTTTAACTATAAAATAGTTTAATTTCGCAAGTCAAGCTAAGTTAAAATTATTTTGGCCAAGTAGTTAATCGTCGGATAACCACATTAGTGGACATTCTAGGTGCTTTTAAAACCTTCCTAGAATGTTAATAAGAACCTCGAACCCTTTTTTAAGTTTTCACTAGATTTCTGTTTTAGTCTTTTGAAAACAACAGTTTTTCTTGATTTTTCTTAAAAATTAAGTGGCGACTCTTAAAAACAGTCTACTATATATTTTTAAATAAAATAGAATGGCGACTCTACTGGGGATTTGAATGGTTCTAACCTTAAGATTAATCTATTTGGCTATGTGTTTTAACTGTCTACTTGTTTTACTTACCGTATTTATTGAACTGTCCCAATCATGGCACCCGATTCCGCCAAACGGCAAATAGATTGCATTAAGAAAAAGGCGATTACGTGGCTTACCACGACTGTCCTTCAGAAAAAACACAAGTTGAACTCTTTGGAAGTGATAAACGAATAGTTGGCTTGCGGTCATCCAACGTCGTTTATTAATCTTCACCTCGTTGTTTGTCCGACTCGGGTAACCGTCATATCTAAACCAATTCTAGTCAACCTAGAGTAGAGCGAAACCAAATCCAAATCTAAGCATTAGCCTAAGACGTCTTAATACCCAAGGTGTATTAAGTCCATTAGTAAAACCGCCAAAAAATCATGTCCAAGGTCCACGACCTAACGACATATCATATTATTTGACATTTGAAAGATGTATGTGTGGAAACCTGATTGTTGCCTATTTGGGGAGGGGGAATCTTAACCGTGCTTTATTTTGTAGGTATGGATCGATTTCCCAAATTCGACATGGTAGTGGAAGCCCCAGTTCTGCTCAAAATGTGGTACAACAACCTCAACGTGTTTCACAAAAGGGACCTAAACAAATATGTAGGGGCTTTAACAGAATTCATTAACATGATTGGGTGTCCCGAGCTAATTGAAGTCCTCACAGGTCATTGGGACAACGAGAAAATAGTGTTCCGATTTGGAACCATGGAAATCACCCCGACAATTGAGGAAATTCGAGACGGAATAGACACAGTCGGTACAGGGCTTGAAAGAAGGGTGAGAAAACAGGAAATAATTTTAATCCCTAACAAGCCTACCCTCGAGGATATTGTAAACTGGCTCGGATTAAGAAAGGATTGCGCTTATTGGACTGAGGGTTCTAGCGTTTCTTTTATGGATCTCTATGTCAGATTCGGGCATGCGAGCTTCTATACGAATTACAACCAAGAGTTCAGGGTCACTTTCAGAGAATGGGACGAGATCAGACCCTTGGCATTCACTATCGCCCTATTAGGTACTATGGTTTTTCCCCAAGGCCCGAGCCTCAGCATCAACACTCAAGTAATAATGCTCGCACATACTCTTTTTCACGAGTATTTGAACCAAGGGCAACTGAAGTATTATCCCATCGCGCCTGTCATCCTGTCTGACATGTACCATGCTTTGGGAAGATATAAGGAAGGACATCACTACTTTCAGGGCCGCAACCTCCTCCTTCAATGGTGGTTACTAAGCCATTTAGCAAAAGGACATGGGACTCAACAACTACATACCCTCGATGATAATAATTCTCTTAAGGGTTTGAATGATGTGCTGTTTTGGGCAGATTTAGAAAATAGGAAGACTAGAGGAAGATGGGCTCAAATTTTCTCCGAGTTAAGAGAAGAAGATATTCAGTGGATGTTCGATCGCTTCATCTCAAAAGATGCCATAGTACGAGGCCACAGACAACTCGTACTTCCTCTACCAGGTATTCGGGGTATCCTCCCCTACGCACCCATCCGGGTCTTGAGGCAGTTTGGAAGAAGACAAACTACTCCCCCAAATGCATACTACCGTATCTATGTATTCGACATCGGGGATGATAGAGTGTATGAGGCTTCAGAGATGCTAAGAGAATGGAAAAAAGCAGTACGAATGGATGACAAAACTATTACCGCGGACAGGTTCAACGCCGGGCATGATGAAACTTACAAGGCTTGGCTGAAGAATAATATACAAGGTATCTCCTTCCCAGTCCCAAACATTTATCATAGTGTGGAGGACAAAGAGTCCAAATCTTTGATAGAATTAGGAGAGGTGAAGAAGGAAGCTCAGGAAATGTACAATGAATTCCTCCGAAAGCAAGATGAGGATAAATTAACCCTCGAGAGCGTAACTCAGGAATTAGAGAGCTTGAGAAGTGATTTGGGAGAGCTCAATTTATGGATTGGAGATAAGAAAAGTGGGATGTATCTCAAAGACTGGGATGAGAAAGGTCACCGGAGCGAAGGATATTTGCTAATGATCCAATACAAGCTTCAGCATCTCATGGCACAGAACAAGAAGAGCAGATCAGAAGCAGGGCCATCAGGGACGTCTTAGTGGATTTCGCCCCTGCGTGGGTTTTTCTATATGTACTTGATGTTGTTTTCCCCTGCGTGGGATTGCCTTTCTTATATTTTGGTACTTTTTCCAAATGACCCCTGCGTGGGCCTTTCCTTTTTGTATTTCTTGTTTATTCCCTACTTCCCCTGCTTATTTTCACTCTTTGAACATCATTTTATATGCGAAATTTTCTTTGGGTTAACAAAATGGTTCAATTCTACACATACATCTTTCAAATACGCTAGGCCTACCCTTGGCACAAAAGGGCCCCCTACTTGTTTAAGACGCGCGTTAGCCGTTTGTGTGCTTTAACTGTTTATGTGATTTTGTAGCTTTGAATGAGGACATTTTTAGCCCACTCCTTTTAAAAAATTTCTGAAAATCTCCACAATACTGAATACAAGCCACTACTCCAAAATGTCCAACCAAAGTTTCCTGAATCTTGAGTTTCTGAGCCAAAAATAAAATCTTACTACCAAATCCTGAAACATCACTTTATCATCTCAGGAAAGGTGAAATTGCCGCTAAGATGGAAGAAGGAAAAAATATCGAGATGGAGCTAACAGAGGAGAATTTAAGGATGAAACTACGTCGATTTAAATAGGAGATTCGAGAAATGGAAGGAAGAAGAACAAAGGTGGAACTGGCCACCACAGTTGCGCAAGTCAAAAGTGTGGCATTAGACGCGGAGTTAGCAGCTAAGATGGCAAGATATGCTATCATAAACGAGGAGACGGTCGCTATGCGGAAGAAATATGATGCCTTCAATAATGATATAACCATGAGGCTTCAAAAGATACGTGGAAAATGCTCTTTCTTCAACCAAGAGGCCACCAACAGTGGTCCCGAAGGGACTGGACTTGACTCTGTTGAAGAGGAACTTGAGGAGGAAATTGTCTATAAGCCTCCTTTCCAGGGACGGTAGAAAGAAGGGAATGAGAAAAATTACCCTTAAAGCATATGAATTTACACTTGTGACTAATGCGACAATTGGAAGAAGAACGGCTTAGATGGAGGCACATTTTATCCTTTAAAGAGCTTTATTGTCTGTTTTTCATTTTCCTTGTAATCGCCAGAAATGAATGAATGAAAATTAAAATTTCCCGTGGCATTCGAACTACGTAGGGCCTGAATTCTCCTTTGGAGATACGTAGGCAGCCTTTCAAGGCCCGGCCCCTATCTTTTTCAAATTTTTGTTTTCCCCTTTCATTCTACAAGGAAACATTGAATCCACATCAACAGATGTCGAGAGATGCAACGAGAAGACCTTAGCTCAACGCAATTTAACCTTCTGGAGTCACCAACCTCTAAATAAAATAAGCAAATTCCTGCTTGTTCAAAAATCAGTCCCCATTATTCATGGGTTAACATGTTCTCAAACGAAGCAACTCTTATGTGTTTATATGCCTTCTATGTGATATCTTGCATTATTCGTCCATAACTAATACTAACAGATTTTCCTTTGAGTTGTTTTTCTCTACAGGTAGTTAGAACTGATCTATGTTGATACAATGGCCGATCATCCTTATTTCACCAGATCTAAAGGTCCTACAGATTCCTTCCCCAATCAAAGTTCACAAAAGGGAAAAGCAACAATGGGTGATAATAACGAAGAAACCAGCCTTACGGATGTCGTGGTGGCTCAGCCCACCCTTGCCGATCAGAATGAACTGATCCTGCAGTTGATGCAAGAAATTGCTGAAATGAGGGTCGAGATGCAGAGAAGACAAGATTCGCCTCCTTCTATTTTTACTGTCATCGGTCAACCAGACGGAAGACCTCCAGTTCAAATTCCCCCTCTTAATGCGGAACAAGCTCAAAACCCGTCTTCAAGTCCTGCTCGTAATCCCTCAATTATTGACCTTACAGCCCAAAACC
>JAJOOS010020222.1:0-25213 GCA_029582725.1 Solanum chiquidenum | reverse complement strand
CGACAATCTCCGTATGTGAGCCAGAGCTTGTCATATTTTGTGGAGGAGGCGAGCTGAGATACACTCTAAAGGGCTCCATGATCTAGCCAGGATACCGGTGACTCCTACACCTCCTCCACCTCTAGAACAGATGGTTTAGCAGGTGCCTAAAATGTCACATGTATAATAATGGTGTGATGGAAAGGTACCCATAAGTGTGAAACACGATCAAGTTCCCCAATTTTGAGATCTTTATACGGCCCAGAGGCTCCCACATACCTTTTTGGGTCTGAGAGTTTTATGTTGAGTATGGGAAGTTGGTGCCAAAGGGGAAAAAGAAGACCAGCTCATTTACACCGATTGATAATATAATGGTGAGGGAAATAAGAGTGAAATGCAGCAGCATTGACATTAATGAGGTGCTAGGGTGTACAATGAACGTGATCCATGTCTTGGTGGATCAGATACAAAAGAACACCCTAGATGACTTGAAGGGGTGGTTGCCTCCTCTGGTCTCTAACATCACACCGCCATGGATCGAGCCAGGATTTTAAATAGAGAAAAAGGACTTGAATGTGGCTGCTCGGTGTTGGTTCCGATTTGTCAGCAACACTTTGATGCCTTCACAGAACGAGTCCAAACTTTATCATCCGAAGGCGGCCTTGTTGGGATCCATAATCGATGGGGATAGACTAAATCTTGGGCTGATTATTAAGCAGAGATGACCGTAAGGGCCAAGCAGAGTCAGACTTCACTCCCATTCCTGGCTTTGATCACGGAGCTGTGTCGGTGTGCCTGAGTTCCTTTAGTGGAGAAGATGGATGTGGAAGTGACAACTACTTTCTCTAATCTGAGGGATTAAGGTTGAGTACACTAGAGACAAGGCTGAGAGTCGAAGAGTTGCACCGGTGGACACTTTCCCAATTATTGACATGGAGATGCTAGAGACAGATAAAGCCCCTTCTACTTAGGCCGACGAGCCTTCAGGTACCCCTGGTACTTCTACCATTGTACCTCTTTCTTCTGTTGATGCTCCTATTTCTATTACTACATCCCGACCACCATTGACCGAGCTTATATGGTTCAAGATGGGCCATTTGGCCTAATCTACTTATGTACGTGCCTCCCGGGTAGAGGTTGATGTCCTCGAGATGATTGAGAGGGTCATTGCTGCTACCTTAGATCCTATCCAGGTTGAGTTAAGAGAGCACTGGAAGTTGATCACCGCATATTTCTTGTCATTAGATGCCCTCACTATGATAGTTGAGGCATGTGAGCAGAGTGGACAGCAGTCTGTTGATGTGATGACTTTGAGAGTTGATGTTACTAGCTATAGACGTGACGTGGATGAGCTTAAATTCATGGATTTGTCTATGTTTTCCGACACTGTGGACCTTCTCGAGGTCCCGAGTACAAAGTTGCCAGCCATTTCTGATATCCCTCCAGCTACTACAATCAAATATATTGCTATGGCTGATGATGATTCCAAGTTTGATGCTCCCGAGACTGATGAGGAGGAGCTTGGTACTTGTGATGAAGCGGTATATGATGACTGAGACATCCATGGAGACTTCTCTTTAGGGTACATCGATGGTGGGCTCTAGTGCAGCGCATGATGGAGCTAAGTCGAGCACTGATGCCCATATTGAGAGTCTCAGATGTGCAGAGTTCACCTCAGGCTTAGCCTGATAGGGGGATCTTGACTCTTTTTCAGCTTTATTTCTAGACTTTTTATTTCTTTCGCATTGAAGACAATTGCAAGTTTTGATTGGTGGGGTGAGGTATCTTTATACTTGCCTATTTTGGGTTGTTTTTGTGGATAATTTGTTTTTGATAGCTTTTTGTGAATGCTTACTTTTTGTGACTATCAGTTTTTGGTCTTTAATGTTAATGTGTTGGTTTTTAACCCAAATTAAAAAATTTACCTCTTGATGTTTGTGAATGTGGTTGTTCTCTTGCATATTTGAGTATTGGTTGCGATCAATACCGATGACTTGATAAGTGCTCCTAATTGAATGATACGTTTTTGTAATTCCAATAAGGCGAATTTGAGTTGCATAAGTCATGTGTGAACTCTTAGCATCTCATTGTGACTGGTCGATTATTGCAATAAATCTTGCGATGATAGTTGCACGCGAGCTAAAATTATAGAATCTTGTTTGATGATTGTGTTGAATGCCATGTATGGTGGATTCATCTCGAAATATGTGCTTGGTAATACCTATAACTTTCCCCGTCGATCCAATTGACTAATGTAGGCGAATGATAGAGATGATCTTAGGCATAATTTATGGAGAGTGAACCGAATTGCTATTTTTCCTCTTTGTGAGCATCTTGTGAGAATGTGAACCTAGATTGGCACCATTTAAGCCTAACGTTTTCTTTAGATGAAACATGAGCACATTTGACCTCTTTTCCCCATCACCTAAAACCTTCATGAAGAATTCGTCCTTTTGAATAGTCAACTTAGGCCAAAAGCCTAAGTTGGGGGTATTGTAAAAAAGGAGGAAGGTCAAGAAGTTTGTAAAAAATTTCCCTTGATGGATTATGTTGAAAAAGATGGAACCCCTTCATATAAATAAAAAAAGAGAAAAGAGAAGAAAAAGATTGAAAAGGTAAAAGATGTTACAATAAAGTTTGTGCAATGGATTAAAGGAATGGGGTGTCCAATGAATCATGCTTAAAAGAACATAAGGTTGATTCTAAAAATAAAAAAGAGTGAAAGAAAAGGCAAAAAGTGAAATACATGCCATGCTTCATGACGGTAGAAGTCACTAAGCCAAAATAATCATACCTTTACCCTCAGCCCCGTTACAAGCCTTGAAAGACCTTTGTGATCTTGATTGAGCTTAATGTCATGTTGATTGGAAAATACGGGCAAGCCTATGGGTAGAATCATGCATGTGTTTATCTTTGAGAGTGTAAAAGTTCCTCTTGATTCCTAAATTCAGAAATTTTGATGATCTTTGTGTGAGCATGGAATCATTATTGTTGGGAGGGCATTAATATACTTTTGTTGAGCTTGAATTTGCATTTGAAGCAAGCATTGTGAGCTTGAGTTCTATTTGATAAAGTTTAGTCACAGTTTGAAACTTGTAGTGCACATTTGAACATTGCATGGGTAGATTGAACATCATTTGCATTCATGTTGAGTCTTGAGTACCCTTATATGTAGATATCTATATTTAACTTATGATCTTGTATTTTACTTAAGGACAAGCAAAAGTTTAAGTCGGGGGTGTTGATGAGTCAGGGATTTTGACTCCTTTAGGGATTAATATTCAGAGTTTTAGTATCCTCAATGCCTATTTTATGCTCTAACCTGATGTTAAAATGCTAAATTGCAGCAATGAAGGAAAAAGAGCAGGGCAAGGACATTACCGGGCAAAAAGGAGAGAAAAAGATGAAAAAGCTAAAGAAAAACAAGGCTGACGCTCGCCAAAGCAACTCGGCGAGTCGCCAAGTGGCTCTTCAGCTCGCCAAAAGATACAGCATGACAGCCCAAGGAAAAAGCCAACTCAGCGAGGAAAGTGACGTTTCGGCGAAGCGCCGATTGGATCGGCGATGGAAATCCATATCGCCTAAAGTCACAGAAGATAAATGATGAAGAGTCAAGCCAAAAAGGCGATGGAAAGGAGCATTTCGCGTATCGTCGAGCTGGTCGGTGAAGCTCAACTTATTTCACCGAATGTCTCCGAAGCTAAATATCTGGGAACGTATAAATGGAATTTAAAAAGAAGAAAAGGAGTTCCCTCACATTCTAATCCTCGGTTTTTTATCTAAAACACTCTGAACATTGTTTATAGTCTTTTTTAGTAGCAATTTATGGTTGGTTTTGATTGTGAATTGATTTCGAGAATTTTAAAGACTTGCAATTTGTTACCCAAGCTGATGGTAAACGTAGTTGGTAACATTTTCTTGCTTTTTATGACGTTTGGCTAAAACCCCCATTCTTGGGGGTGTGACTATATGATTGGATGTTTTAATTAGCTTATGGATGTTTGTATTCACTGATTTAATTGTTTATTTGAAGTGGATTCAATTAATAGTTGAGTTTTAATTAATTAATTGTAGTTGCAAATACAGTTCTAGCTTAGCATTCGAAGCTTGCTTGAGAAAGAGGTTTAGCATTAAAATTATTAATTGATGATTGTAGTGATTGGGTTATTGTTGATTCAGCTTGACAAAGTGGGTTTGAGTTCAATCCTACTAATCTAGGTCTAAAGACTAGATTAATTGAGGTTTTGGGTTGTTCATATTTGTTGGGCTTGTCGAGGTTCGAGAAAGCTCGCTTGATTCATAATAGTTGATTGAGAAATAGTTGTTAGACTTAAAGCCTAGCCTACGCACTAAAACTTAACGACTTTTACTAAATAGTAATCACCCATACAGCGAAATTGGCTTTTAATTGATCACATCCCCAAGGATCCCTCTATACTTGATTACTCCTGTGTTTTCGTAGTTGTTAATTACTCACTCTAATCCCCCCAATTGACATTAATTGTCAAACCCCTACCATTTACTTTAATTGATTCGAAAATGTCTACTTCTACAAATGATTAGAACACTTTTTCACTTTGTAATTGAATTCTCTACCGTATCACTTCCTGTGGGGTCGACCCCAACTCTTTGTTGGGCTTATACTTGATTGTGACCGCCTAAACTTAGAATCAGATGAAGTTTAGTTGAGTGTTATCACTCGGAGATTATCCTAACTTCCTTGGTGAACTAAGACAAGTTCATTGAACATGATGTGTTCAGCCTAGTACCTAATTTTAATTGTTAAACAAACACACACAACAAATACGAGTTTCCCCCTTACATTGCAATCCACTTATATGTTCTTCTACCCATGGGTACTCAGATTTGCCCCATTTATCACTAAGCATTGCACTAATTGACGATTTGCCCTTAAGAAAATGGGCACCCAGTCTATTATTGGGAAAAATCATGTAATTGGGTCAACACTAGGCTACTCAAACTTCACCCACATTCAATTAGGCCTAGACCCAGCATATTTAGCAACTTAATCTCACAACTTAAGAACCACAATCATGATCTACATTTTTACATGTATTCACAATCAAAATCACATGGGCGCAGTACAATTCAAACAATACGATGCTACCCATCAAAATCAAGCACACAATAGAAGTTACAGGGCTCAATCCCACAACCTATATGCATTCTAAATTTAAACTAACAATAAGAATTTAAAAAACCAACCTTAATGCCAAAAAACAATCGAGAAAATGAGGGATCGGGGTTGGGTTGACATGAATTATGTAACACCCCATATCTGAAAGAGGGAGGTTAGCAGATTTCAGAACTCCCAAGTGCCATCCACAAGGGCCAACCACGGCCCGTGGTATGGGCCACAAACCGTAGATGAGTCCATGGATGGGTGCCTCAGGAATTATCCAGGGATAGACCATGGCAGGACCAACGGACCGTAGGTCGATCCACACCCTAGAGTCCAGTGGCCGTAGGTTAGGGAAAAAATCTTTGAATCTATTGACGGACGTGCAAGATGGACCATAGGTCCATCCACGATCCATCGATGAAGGTGTCATGGGTCAAGTAAAAAGTCTCTGACCACCAACCATGGTTCACCAGGATGGACCGTAGGTCATCCACGGCCCGTCAACTGGGTCCGTAGGTTGGTGAGTCGGTGGCAGTTGACAGTTGACTTAGGGGTAGTTGGGTCTTTTCCTAATTAATTAGTTCCTATACTACGTTGTTTTGCCTAAGTCTAAGACCCATATATAATACTTTTTAACCCCAAATTCATCCCATTTAGTTCATTCTTCCAAACTCCCCTAAAGAACTCAAATCTCCTCCTAAATATTCTCTCTCTAGAACCTTGAAAAAAAGAAGGAGATTCAAGCTAGGGTTTCAAAAGCAAGCTTTTACAAATAAATTTCTTTGGGCATTGTGATAAAGGTATGGTAGTTTTCATCCATGGAGTCCTCTCAAAACCTTCAATTTCAAGAGATAGAAATCCCCAAAAGTTAGGGTTTGATTCAAAAGTCATGGGTTCCTTTAAAACTTGATTATAATGATTGAATTGAGTTATATTAAACATTAATTGATGATTTCTAATGATTTTTATGATGTATCCCTAAGAAACCATGTAATTCCCATATTTCTCAAAGTTGATGATATGATGTGCGTCTTTGTTGATGAAAGAGGAATTTTATGAATTAATGCATGAGGTGAGAGAATCACATGAATTATAATGATATCCATGTCTAATGCTTAAATTCTAGATATATTGATTGAAAGTAAGTTTTGAACCTCAAAGAGGTAAAGTATGAGATCATGCATTTTCTATGAAGTCTATATAATCGTGTTAATGATGCTTTGAAAGTATAGTATCAATGATTATGATGTTGTTGTGTTGTTGAAAGGACATCCTCATATACACACCTATTAATGAATATGAAAGACTTCTCACATAATTAAGGTTCTAAGGTTGAAAGGCTTTTCTCACCTAATTGAATCAAAGGCTCAAGAGCCATCATAAATAGATCATGGATGGTGATAGTTGCTCATGCATGGTATAAAGAGTTAAAGTAATGATGTACCTTGAATTGGTAGGCCAAGGGAACCCTTTCATAAGTAACTAAAAGAGCTATTCTAATGATCTCACTTGAATCGGTACGCCAATGGCACCCTTTCATGAGTAATGATGTTAATAAATAATTAACTACTCCACAGGAATTTAATGCTTAGCACCGAGTGGATATTGTTTGAGATGGGAGCTTTCCCATAGTAAGGTTGGGTTCTAAGTAGCAATGTCCTTATCCCATAAACTATGTACCCCCGTAAGATATTTAGCTAGTGGATCCACCTAAGCTAAGAGTTACTTCTACCTTAGGCATGTACACTAACCATTTTTGGTGTGGGAGTAACTGAATTCCATGTTAAAGCTCACATGGTCTCATGTCGGTTAAGGCTTAATACCCACAATAACAAGAATTTTAATAATGAACTAAGGCATGCATCAAGAAGTATCCCGTAAGTGTTCAAAGTCTTAAAAGATGATGCTAGCTTGCATTTAAGATGATGTTTTGACTTATGTTCCCAACTATCTAAATGATGATCTTTAAACTTGGTAAATTGCATGCTTTCAAATGAAATATCCCTTTTTACATGTTTCAAGTGTTTTTATGTATGGTTACCATACTTAGTGCATTTTTGTACTAACGCCTACTTTTGCCTATATTTTTCCCAAGTGTAGGGTCTGGCACTCGAGGTGATCATTCTTCTGGCTAGAGCTTGGATTTGACTATTTCATGATCATGGTGAGTCCTCATAGTTCTAGGATGGATTTTCATATGTTTAGTTTCTTTCATGTACTTTCCTTTTTGAACATGTTGTATGGGCTAGGCCCTATTTCATTCATTATTGTAATATATGGCTATGATGAGACAAAGTGTATAGACTTCCGCTTTCCTTCAAGAAAACTTTTTAGACTTGGAAATATGTTTTACTCTTATTGTTATATTTCTTAAGTTATGAGGACTAAGTTGCTTGCATGTAGTCCTTGAGAGTTCTATACGTCATGTTACATCTAGGGGGTACCCATGGGTCGTGACAAACATGGTAATCACAACACAATGTTTAGAATGGTTCTAGGATGACGTATCATAAGCCACGTCTAATAAAGTCGTGTTCATAACTGTGAAGCGCACCATATTTATGAATGAGAGGCTACAAGATGATTAGAAAACTTCACTTCTTTATTACTCTAAGTCGTGCCATAGAGTTTAACTCTATAAAATCCCTCTCCTAAACCTTGCCCTGTGTTCTTCAGGATATGAATACTAGAAGGTCTCATGCTAGGAGGAATGAGGGAGGCAATGTTGAACAAGAAGCTCATCCTCAAGCTCCTTAAGCTCTGATAGATCCGTTGGCTAGGAATATGAAAAATGAGGAAGTTAGGTCAGATTTTCATATGTTGGCTCAAGATTTGGAGGCTCATGCCAATAGAGAGGTTGTAGCTCTTGTTAATCCTAATGTGAGTTCTGCGGCTTCAAGAGTGAGGGACTTTGCAAGGATGTACCCTCTGGAAGTTTATGGCTCTAAAGTGGAGGAGGATCCTTAAAGGTTTATTGACGAGGTCTATAAGGTACATGTTATTATGGGGGTGACTCTGGTTTAGAAGGTGGAGATAGCCGCTTACCAATTGAAAAATATTTCTCAAGTGTAGTATGATCAATGGAAGGGAGAGAGACCAGTAGGAGCGGGTCTCGTAGAGTGGGAATTGTTTAAATTGGCGTTTCTTGATAGATTCTTTCCTTTCGAGTTAAGGGAAGAAAAGGTGCAAAAGTTCATTAACCTTCATCAAGGAAGTATGAGTGTGAGGGAGTATTCTCTAAAGTTCACCCAACTATCCAAGTACGTTCCAACTATGGTGCCGGATTCGAGGGCTAAGATGAGTAAGTTTGTGACGGGCGTATCGGACATGGTGGAAATAGAATGTCGTACGGAAATTCTCATACATGATATGGATATCTAACATCTTATGGTGCACCCCCAACAAATTGAGGAATCGAAACTCAAGGAAAAGAATAAGGAAGTAAAAAGGGCTAGAACCGGTGATGGTAACTTATCCAACTCAAGGTCTGATGGAGAAGGTCAACCTATATTTCCACAAATGTTCTCTGGTCAAGGTTTCTCCAATGCTCCTTCTAGATCTAATAAGGATAGGTTGTCTAACCCTAAGCCTCAAGAAGGGAATGGAGGTGGTTCTTCTTCGGCTAGGTCAAATTTCTCTAAATGTGGAAGGCAACATGATGATAAGTGCCTAGCTGGCACGGATAGTTACTATGGTTATGGTAAGAATGGTCATCAAGTGAGGAATTTCCCAATGCTTACGGCGAAAGGAAGAGAAGGCAAGCAAGCTCCTACTAGTGGTTCAAATTCCAATGCTCCGAAGCAAAACTGCGTCTATGCTCTTCAATCCCGAGGTGACCAAGAGAGTTCTCTGGATTTAGTCACCGGTATGTTAAAAGTCTTTCTTATTGATGTGTATGCCTTGTTGGATCCCGGTTCTACTTTATCTTTTGTGATACCCTATGTGGCGATGAGGTTTGTTGTCCCTCCGGAAGTGTTATTAGAACATTTTTTATGTCTCTACCCATGTTGGTGATTTTGTAGTGGCTAAGAGGGTCTATAGAATATGTCATGTTTCCTTATCCCATAGAGTTACTCGTGTTGACTTGGTAGAGTTTGACATGTTAGACTTTGATGTGATTCTTGGTATGGATTTGTTGCATGCATGTTATGCCTCTATTTATTGTAGAACTCGGGTGGTTAGAATCCCATTCCCGAATGAGCCTATCTTAGAGTTGAAGGGGGGGAATTATATGTCTAGAGGTCAATCTGTGTCTTATCTTAAAGCTATAAAGATAATCTTGAAAGGTAGCTTTTACCATGTTTTTAGGGTGAGGGATGTAGATTCTGAAACCCCTTCTCTTGAGTCGGTCCCCATTGTAAATGTGTTTTCAGAAGTTTTCCCTGATGATTTACCTGATATTTCTCCCGAGCGGGAAATAGACTCCGGTATTTACCTTCTCCCGGATATGCAACCTATCACTATTCAACTTTATAGAATTGCTCTGTCGGAGTTGAAAGAGCAACTAAAGGATTTTTTAGATAAGGGTTTCATCCGACCGAGTATCTCTCCATGGGGTGCTCCTGTATTGTTAGTTAGAAAGAAAGATAGGTCTCTTCGAATGTGCATTGATTATCATCAATTGAATAAAGTGACCATTAAAAATAAGTATCCTCTTCCAAGAATTGATGACTTGTTTGACCAACTTCAAGGGGCTAGTTATTTCTCTAAGATTGATCTTCATTAGGGTTATCACCAATTGAGGGTGAAAGGAGTTGATATTCCAGAGACGGTTTTCCGAACTCGGTATGGCCATTATGAATTCCTATTGATGTCATTTGGTTTAACTAATGCTCCAGCAGCATTTATGGACGTGATGAATAGAGTGTTTAGGCAATACCTAGACATGTTTGTGAATGGGTTTATCTATGATATTCTGATCTATTCAAGGAGTCAGAATGAACATATCGACCATTTGAGAATTGTGTTGCAAGTTCTTAAGGAACAACGACTTTTTTCAAAGTTTAGCAAATGTGAATTTTGGTTAAGGTTTGTAGCTTTCATTGGTCAAGAGTTGGCCTAGACCTCTAACCCGTTCGGACATTAGAAGTATTTTGGGTTTGGCTGGTTACTATAGAAGGTTTGTTGAGGGATTTTCTTCCATTGCTTCTCCTTTGATGGCTTTGACATAAAAGAATGTTAAGTTTGTGTGGTCGGAAGCTTGTGAGAAAGGTTTCCAAGAGTTGAAAGATACACTTACTTCCGCTCTAGTATTGACCTTACTAGAAGGTACGGAGGGTTTTATGGTGAATTGTGATGCCTCTAGAGTTGGGTTAGGATGTGTGCTTGTGCAAAATGGTAAGGTGATTGCCTATGCTTCAAGGCAACTTAAGAACTATGAGAAGAATTATCCTACCCATGACCTTGAGTTAGCGGCGGTTGTGTTTCCCTTAAAATTATAGAGGCTTTATTTGTATGGAGTCCATGTGTATGTTTTCACTGATCATAAGAGTCTACAATATGTGTTTAGTCAAAAGGACTTGAATCTCCGCCAAAGAAGGTGGTTAAAAATATTGAAGGATTACGACATGAGTGTCCTTTATCACCTCGGCAAAGCTAATGTGGCAGCCGATTCTCTTAGCCGGTTGTCGATGGGAAGTGTGGCTCACGTAGATGAAGAAAAGAAAAAGTTGGTTCGTGATGTTAATAGGTTGGCCCGATTAGGTGTTCAACTAGTGGATTCCACCAAGGATGGTGTCATGGTCCATAATGGTTCTGAATCATCCTTTGTGATGGATGTGAAGTCTAAGCAGGGTCTTGATCCTATTTTGGTTGAATTGAAAGAAGCGATGCTTATAAAGTCCGTTGAGGCTTTTTCCCAAGGAGGAGATAGGCTGCTTAGGTATCAAGGTCGGTTATGTGTTCCAAATGTTGATGACTTGAGGGAACAAATTTTAGAGGAATCCCTCGCTATTCTATTCACCCGGGAGCCACCAAGATGTACTGTGATCTACGGAAAGTCTATTGGTTGAATGGGATGAATAAACATATTACGGGATTTGTGGCCAAGTGTCCTGATTGTCAACAAGTGAAAGTTGAGCATCAAATACCGGGAGATTTGTCCTAAGATATTTATACTCCTACTTGGAAGTCGGAAGACTTGAATATGGACTTTATAGTTGGTTTGCCTCGTACCCGGTGACAACATGACTCTATATGGGTAATAGTAGATCGAATGACAAAATCAACTCATTTACTACCCGTCAAGGTTTCTTATTCGGCTGAAGACTATGCCAAGATGTACTTGAGAGAAATGGTAAAGTTGCATGGAATGCCTTTGTCCATCATTTCCAATTGTGGTACCCATCTCACTTCTCAATTTTGTAAGTCATTCCAAAAGGGTCTCGGTACCAAGGTCAATCTTACCACATAATTTCATCCTTAAATCGATGGGCAAGCGGAGCGTACTATAAAAACTTTGGAAGACATGTTAAGGGCTTGTGTAATTGATTTTAAGGGTAATTGGGATGACCATATGCCATTGATGGAATTTGCCTATAAGAGTAGCTATCACTCAAATATTGGTATGGCTTCATTTGAGACTCTTTATGGTAGAAGGTGTAGATCTCCTATAGGTTGATTTGAGGTGCGTCAAGTTGCTTTGATAGGTCCCGAGTTACTTTATGAAGTTATTGAGAAAGTTCGGGTTATTAGAGAAAGGTTGAAAAACGGCTCAAAGTCAAAAAAAGTCTTATGTCGACGTTAGAAGAAAGGATCTTGAGTTTGATGTTCATGATTGGGTTTACTTTAAAATCTCACCTATGTAGGGGGTTGTAACACCCCTTATGAACTAGTAAGACCTAGCTAAGGCTTGACTAAATCTAGTAGGTTGAACTAGAGCCTCACATGTTAGTTTATAGTTGGGAACTTGTTTAAATGATGAAAAATGACTTTTGAAGTTAGTTTTAGGAGATTTGAGGTCAAACGTCAAAAAACGACTATAACGTCCGGAAACTAGTCATTTGAACTAGTGAATTGTAAGGGTCTTGTCGTTGTAGAAGTGGCCCTGATACTTAGATGGACATGTTTAGGGGTTAAAATTCCGGGTACGACTCCCCAAGGACCACCCAAGGGGTCCTTGGAGGACCCAAACACTGCCCAAAAGCTGTCAAAAACACCTTGACCTACGGCCCCTATCCACGTCCCTTAGACCAATCCACGCCCCGTTGGTCATGGGTTTGGTTAAAGAATTAGTCTAGGGAGGCTTGGCCTCCATTTTTGAGCCCCAGCCTCAAACCACGGAAGCTCAGTATGTCCAGTAGTCCCATACATGGTTCGTGGATGGGCAACCGTAGATGCTGCCATATTTGGTAGTTGTTATTTTAAGTTAGGGGTCGTAGTTTTAATTAGTTATATAATTAGGGGTTAGGAGGGACGATTATATAACTAATTAACTTCCTATATAAACTATTTTAAGAGTATTAAAACATTAAAACACCCATTTAGAATTCATCTCTCTATTCAAAACCCTTCTCTCCCAAAATATCTTCTCTCTAACAACTCCATTGAAGACCAAGAGGAGAAGTGGAATTAGGGCTTGAAGAAGGAGGCCATTGGGTATATTTTCGTCGGATTCTTCAAGGTTAAGGTATGGTGATCCTTCATCTAGGGTTAGCTTTCACCCTAGAGTCAATTTCAAAGAGTTTTCAAAGTTTTCAAGTTTTGCCAAAAACCTAGATTTCATTCAATCTCATGAGTTCTTGCACCAAACGTTTTCAAATGACAAGTTATGATTATATTGATGTTTAATTAATGATTTAAGATTAAAAATACTATGAACCCATGATTTCTCTCAATTCACAAACTTGGCCATAAGAAGTGGGTTTTTGACTATGAATAAATGATGACAGATTCATGTGTAGATTGTTCTAGATTATTGATTTGTATCATTATCTATGTCTAATTATGGTGAATTGTTGGTGAATTGAGGAATTATAATCATAGCCTTGAAAGGGTAAGTTTGACCTAGTTTCATGTTAAAAGTAGAATTGTGCTTGAATTGATGATCCACTTGAAAGGTGGAGGTGTTTACTTACTTTGTATATTGATCCACTTTAAAGGTGGAGGTATTTAATTACTATGTACATTGTTATCATGGCCTTGAAGGCATATTGTGAGGAATTAAAGTATATCATGATGTTGTATATATGAATGTAATGTGAAACATGTGTGTGATCTAAATGAATGAATGATGATCATGTTTAGAAGTGAATTGTGTTAGGATTGAATCATATCTCTCTATTAACACTTGTGAATGATGATGATTGTGTGAAAGGCTATTCTCACACTTTCACATATGAATGAATGAATGAATGAAGACTAATGATAATGTTAATGAATGTTGAGTCTATTCAAAGTTTATTCTCAATTGTACTCTAATGAATAATAATGATGTGTTGATTGAAAGGATATTCTCAATCTTACACTAATTAATGATAATGACACTCTTTAGTGAAAGTCTATTCACATCTTTGAATCTATGAGCTTTCCAATGAATGAATGTTGGAATGGGATGGATACTCATCCGGGAGTTGAGGCGGAGTATCTAGTAACAATCCCCATATCCCGTTTTAGTGAATGTTGGGTTTGGGATGGATGCTCATCTGGGAGTTCAGGCGGGGTATCTAGTAGAAATCCCTTATCCCATAATGAACTAATGTAATTAATGTAATGTACTCCGTGGGGAATAATGATGAGCACCGAAAGGATATAAACTAGGGTGGATACTCATCTGCGAGTTGAGGTGGGGTATGTAGTAGCAACCTCTTGATATGGATGCGCATCCATGAGTTGAAGTGGGGTATCTAGTAGCAATCTCCCTATCCCATAACTATATGCCCACATTGGTATATAGCTAGTGGATCCACTTAAGCTAAAATGAATGGTCCTACCTTAGGAAAGTAGGAATCCCTTATCCGGTGAGGGTGACACCGGGATTCCATGCCAAGATCTCATGGTCTATCTCGGTTAAGGCTTACCCCCCACAAACTAATGAACTAGGGTTTCTTAAGGATGTACTACTTAGGGTAGGTGGTGGAATTTGAGAGAGATCATGGTGTGTTCCTTATGATGTAATGAAGTTAATGTATGGGTTCTTATTATGACTTTTAGGAGAATGCTGATTTAATGTCAAATGAATGAATGTGCTTTTAAGGTAATGAAGCTAATGAAGAATGTTGACCCTTAATGCTTATATGCTTAAATGCAAATGATGCATGTTATACTTGGATTGTATATATGAGTTACTTCATTGTCATGTCTTATTGTATATGAAGGTGCCTTGTCTATGGTGACTTCAATGGAGTACTTAGTGTGAGTAGTAGTATAGCATGGTACTTGCACATTGCACAAGTATGACTTAGAGTTGTCTTAGATGTTGGTCTTAATGTGATGATGTGATGCATGTAATGTTTATGTGTCTTATATGCTTTATTGTGTAAAGGTGGAAAGGATAAATGGTAAGTTCACTTTTAGCGACCTTAAGGTGGTGCCTTGGTGTGGGTGATGGTATGGGACGCTACCCATACATTGCACAAGGTGTAGCTTGAGGGTTACTTGAGGTGGAGGTTCAAGGAAAAGGTAAAAGGTATATATGTGGTTTTTCTAAATATAAAGTATGTGACTGTGTATGTTGGTTGTGACTTATATTATGCCTATTGTATCAATGATCATGAAGTTTTACTAAAATGGCATAAGAGCATGAATTTCAACAAAATGTCCCTTTTTAGCATGTTTTTGCATGGTCATCATACTTAGTACATTTTTGTGTGCTAACCCATATTTCTCCTATTTTTACTACAAGTGTAGGTTCCGGCAAGTGATCGTTCTTAGCTAGAGTTGAAGTGCTTGGGATTAGAGTTCTCTCAAAACCTCTTTTGGTATGTCCTCATATGTCGAGGACAAGGACTTTTATTGTTTGTAGTTTCTTTATGTTTGAGACTTATGTAATGGACATTTTAGTATTTTTGGTTGAAAAGGGCCGTGACCCTATCTTGTTAAAGTTTGTCTTAAGATGACCATGTGAGACTTAGTATTCCTCTGCTCTATAAATGAGTCTTGAATAGTTGGTTTTAAATGAAAAGTTTTTAATTCCGTACTATTTTTATTACCTATGGATGAATGAATGCTATGAGGCTTGTATAAGACCCCTTCGGGGTTGAGTACGCCATGTTACGACTAGTGGGTGCTCTCGGGTCGTGACAAACATGGTATCAGAACACAAGGTTTTGGGAATGGTTTTTAGGATTGATGTCTCACAAGACACGTCTAGTAGAGTCTTATTCATCAGTGTGAGTCGCGACACATCTATGAGCGAGAGGCTATAGGACGTTAGAAGTTACTCTTGTTTCATATTCTTGAAGTCGTTCCTTAGAGTTTAGCTCTATAAGTGCCCCCTTCCTAATCCTTCTCCTGTGTTTATAGGATATGAATACAAGAAGGACGCCCGCAAGGATAGTGGAACAAGAAGTAGTGAATGAGGGATTTCCTTCCCAAGGTCTTCAAGCTGACGAAGTGTCTCAAGTCAATGAAGGAAATCAAGTTCCGATTGAAGCTCCGGCCTTGACCAATGAAGAAATTAGGTCGGCGTTTCTAACTATGGCCCAAGCCATGACGGCCCAAGTGAATAGGGATGTGGGGCCTAGAGTGAATGCTATTGAGAGGACTATGGCTTCTAGGTTGAGAGACTTTGTGAGGATGAATCCTCCTATTTTTCTTGGCTCTAAAGTGGGAGAGGATCCCCAAGAATTCTTGGATGAAGTTTATAAGGTAGTCAATGTTATGGGGGTGTCTTCTAGGGAGAAAGCGGAGTTGGCTTCCTATCAATTGAAAGATGTGGCCCAAGTGTTGTTCAATTAATGGAAAAGTAATAGGCCTTTAGAATCGGGTCCTATAGAATGGGAAGAGTTTAAGAGAGCATTCCTTGGTAGGTACTTTCCCCGTGAGAAGAGGGAGTCTAAGGTGGAGGAGTTCATAAACCTTAGGCAAGGTAGTATGAGTGTGGAGGAGTATTCCTTGAAGTTTACCTTGTTGTCTAAATATGGTCCATCCTTGGTGTCTAACCGTAGGGATGAGATGAGTAGGTTTATTACCGGTGTATCCGACCTAGTTAAGGAAGAGTGGTGTACTGCGATGCTCCATGATGATATGAATATCTCTAGACTTGTTGTGTATTCTCAATATATTGAGGATTGCAAACTCAAGAGGATGAATAGGGACTTCAAGAGGGGTAAATTCGATGAACAAAGTCAATCTAGGTCCAAGAAGAGGTCTTTCAATCAAGATTCCTCAATGGTTAGCAATGATAAGGTGTCTAACCCTAAATCTCAAGGAGGGAATGGGAGTGGTTCTTCTTTTGAGAGGCCTAGATGTGCCACATGTAGGAAGCAACATTTGGGTAAGTGTCTTTCCAGCACGGATGGGTGATTTGGGTGTGGAAAGAAGGGGTATAAAATGAGGGATTGCCCAACACTTTCGGCAAAAGGGTTAGAGGCCAAGCAAGATTCTAATGATGGTATGGTTCCTATCCCTCCAAATCATGGTTGTTTCTATGCTCTTCAAGCTAACAAGGACAAATGAGCTAATCCGGATGAAGGTACCAGTAAGTTATAGTTCCTTTTATTGTGATGAGGTTCCTATGTAGTGTTTCATGATAGCCTTAGTTGGGTTTTCTCCTAGTGGGGGATAGTATGTTGAGTAGTAAGGTTGTTGAGGGTGTTGATATCATTATCTCTTTCCTTCTATTCCTATTTAAGCTTTAGATCAAGAGTTCCTTGTAGATTGTTTCATATTTTGTAGTCATGTGTGATATTGTGTTTCCATGTTCTTCTTATGTTATGCATGTTCTAATTGAATTCTTGTTTAAATGAGGAAATGAGTTTTCATGAATTATGTTCTCCATGTTGGTTTGCATTTAGTGTGAGTTGTCCATATGCTTCATGAGGTTAAATGTTGAACATGCCAAAATGTGCTTTTATGAGAAAAATTGCTTAAATGTGTTTAATGTTGTTGTAATGAGCATGATGTGGTTTGGAGAAGGAAGTTCCTCCAATGAAATGAGAAATGTTAAAGTTTTGATGCATAATGAGTTTGCAGATGTAGTTCCTACCTTCTTGTTGCATTGAGCCTTTTTTATGTAGAGTTGATTTTTCCTCCTATGCTTATGCATTTATATTGATGTTGCATGCATGAGTGTGGGAGGCTAGTCTTGAGTCGTTACCCCTTGATGTGTTTAAAGTGTCATTTGAGGACGAATGTTCCCAAGTGGGGGATAATGTAGCACCCCGTAGGAACTAGTAAGACCTAGCTAAGGCTTGACTAAATCTAGTAGGTTGAACTAGAGCCTCACATGTTAGTTTATAGTTGGGAACTTGTTTAAATGATGAAAAATGGCTTTTGAAGTTAGTTTTAGAAGATTTGAGGTGAAACATCAAGAAACGACTATAACGTCCGGAAACTAGTCATTTGAACTAGTGAGTTGTAAGGGTCTTGTCGTTGAAGTTTGGAGTGTTTTTTTAGGGTGAAGACTTCTAGAAGTGGCCCTCATACTTAGATGGACATGTTTAGGGGTTAAACGTCTGGGAACAACTCCCCAAGGACCACCCAAGGGGTCCTTGAGGAGGATAACACTGCCCAAAAGCTGTCAAAAATAGCTTGACCTACGGCCCCTAACCACGCCCCTTAGACCAATCCACGCCCCGTAGGTCATGGGTGTGGGTAAAGACTTAGTCTAGGGAGGATTGGCCTCCATTTTTTAGCCCCAGCCCCAAACCACGGAAGCTCAGTACGTCCTGTAGTCCTATCCACGGTCCGTGGATGGGCAATCGTAGATGCTGCCAGTTTTGGCAGTTTTTATTTTAAGTTAGGGGTCTTAGTTTTAATTATTTATTTAATTAGGGGTTAGGAGGGATGATTAGATAACAAATTAACTTCCTATATAAACTATTTTAAGAGTATTAAAACATTAAAACACCCATTTAGACTTCATCTCTAAAATCGAAACCCTTCTCTCCCAAAATATCTTTTGTCTAAGAACTCCATTGAAGACCAAGAGGAGAACTGGACTTAGGGCTTAAAGAAGGAGGACATTGGGTAGATTTTAGTGGATTATTCAAAGTTAAGGTATGGTGATCCTTCATCTAGGGTTAGCTTTCACCCTAGAGTCAATTTCAAAGAGTTTTCAAAGTTTTCATGTTTCACCAAAAACCTAGATTTCACTCAATCTCATGGGTTCTTGCATCAAACATTTTAAAATGACAAGTTATGATTATATTAATGTTTAATTGATGATTTAATATGAAAAACTCTATGAACCCATGATATCTCTCAATTCATAAACTTGGCCTTAAGAAGTGGGTTGTTGACTATGAATGAATGATGATAGATTCATGAGTAGATTGTTCTAGATTATTTATTTGTATCATAATCTATGTCTAATTATGGCGAATTGTTGGTGAATTGAGCAATTGTGATCATAGCCTTGAAAGGGCAAGTTTGACCTAGTTTCATGTTAAAAGTGGAATTGTGCTTGAATTGATGATTCACTTGAAAGGTGGAGGTGTTTACTTACTTTTTATATTGATCCACTTGAAAGGTGGAAGTGTTTACTTACTATGTACATTGTTATCATGGCCTTAAAGGCATATTGTGAGGAATTAAAGTATATCATGATGTTGTATATATGAATGTGATGTGAAGCATGTGTGTGATCTAAATGAATTAATGATGATCATGTCTAGAAGCTAAATGTGTTAAGATTGAATGATATCTCTCTATTAACACTTGTGAATGATAATGATTGTGTGAAAGGCTATTCTCACACACGCACATACGAATGAATGAATGAAGAGTAATGATAATGTTAATGAATGTTGAGTCTATTGAAAGGTTATTCTCAATTGTACTCTAATGAATGATAATGATGTGTTGGTTGAAAGGATATTCTCAATCTTACACTAATGAACGATAATGGGATTCTTAGGTGAAAGGCTATTCTCATCTTTGAATCTATGAGCTTTCCAATGAATGAATGTTGGGATGGGATGGATAAACATCCGGGAGTTGAGGCGAAGTATCTAGTAACAATCCATATATCTTGTTTTAGTGAATGTTGGATTTGGGATGGATTCTCATCCGGGAGTTGAGGTAGGGTATCTAGTAGCAATCTCTTATCTTATAATGAACTAATGTAATAAATGTAATGTACTCTGTGGGGAATAATGATGAGCACCGAGAGGATATTAAATGGGGTGGATACTCATCCGGGAGTTGAGGTGGGGTATCTAGTAGAAACTTCTTCAGATGGATGATCATCCATGAGTTGAGGCGGGGTATCTAGTAGCAATATCCCTATCCATAACTATATGCCCACATAGGTCTATAGCTAATGGATCAACTTAAGCTAAAATGAATGGTCCTACCTTTGGCAAGTAGGAATCCCTTATCCGGTGAGGGTGACACCGGGATTCCATGTCAAGCTCTCATGGTCTATCTCGGTTAAGTCTTACCCCCACAAACTAATGAACTATGATTTCTTAAGGATGTACTACTTAGGGTAGGTGGTGGAATGGGACGCCATCTATGCATTGCACAAGTAGGCATTTGAGAGAGGTCATGGTGTGTTCCTTATGATTTAATGAAGTTAATGAATGGGTACTTATTATGACTTTTATGAGAATGTTTATCTAATGTCTAATGAATGAATGTGCTTTTAAGGTAATGAAGGTAATGAAGATTGTTGACCTTTAATGCTTATATGCTTAAATGTAAATAATGCATGTTATACTTGGATTGTATATATGAGTTACTTCCTTGTCATGTCTTATTGTATATGAAGGTGCTTTGTCTATGGTAACTACAAAAGAGTACTTAGTGTGAGTAGTAGTATGATATGCTATTTGTACATTGCACAAGTATGACTTAGAGTTGTCTTAGATGTTGGTCTTAATGTGATGATGTGATGCATGTAATGTTTATGTGTATTATATGCTTTATTGTGGAAAGGATAAATGGTAAGTTCACTTTTGGCGACCTTAAGGTGGTGCCTTAGTGTGAGTGGTTGTATGGGATGCTACCCGTATAATGCACAAGGTGTAGCTTGAGGGGTACTTGAGGTGGAGGTTCAAGGAAAAGGTAAAAGGTATATATGTGGTTTTGCTAAATATGAAGTATGTGACTTTGTATGTTGGTTGTGACTTGTATTATACCTACTGTATCAATGATCATAAAGTTTTACTAAAATGGCATAAGAGCATGACTTTCAACAAAATTACCCTCTTTAGCATTTTTTTGCATGGTCATCATACTTGGTACATTTTTGTGTGCTAACCCATATTTCTCCTATTTTTACTACAAGTGTAGGTTTCAGCAAGTGATCGTTCCTAGCTAGAGTTGAAGTGCTTGGGATCAGAGTTCTCTCAAGACCTCTTTTGGTATGTCATCATAAGTCGAGGACAAGACTTTTAATATTTCTAGTTTATTTATGAGACTTATGTAATAGACATTTTAGTATTTTCGATTGAAAAGAGTCGTGACCTATCTTGTTAAAGTTTGTCTTAAGATGACCATGTGAGACTTAGTATTTCGCTGCTTTATAAATGAGTATTGAATAGTTGGTTTTAAATGAAAAGTTTTTTATCTCGTACTATTTTTATTACCTATGCGATGAATGAATGCTATGAGGCTTGTATAAGACCCCTTCGGGGTCGAGTACGCCGTGTTACGACTGGGGGTGCTCTTAGGTCGTGGCAGGGAGGTTTGGTAAGAAAGGGAAGCTTAGTCCCCAGTATGTAGGCCCATATCAAATTTTGAGGCATATTGGTAAGGTTGCCTATAAGTTAGATTTGCCAAATGAGTTGATATCGGTGCATCTTGTTTTCCATTTCTCTATGTTTAAGAAGTCTGTTGGAGATCCGTCATCCATAATTTCCCTAAAAGGGTTGGGAGTTGATGAAAGTCTCTCCAATGAGGAAGTCCGGTTGAGATTTTGGACCGGCAAGTTAAGAAGCTAAGGAATAGGGAAGTTGCTGTCGTAAAAGTATTGTGGAGGAATCATTTAGTTAAGCGTGCTACTTGGAAGGCCGAGGCCGATATGATGTCCCGATATTCTCATCGCTTTCCTTCTACTCCTACCCTAGCTTGAGGTAATGAATTCCTCTTGGTTATTTTATGTTTATGAGTCATGTGTGATTTATCTGTTTCCATGATTTCCTTATGATTTTACATGTTAAAAAAAAGCTTATGTTTTGAAACAAAATGGCTTATATGACTTATTTTCCTCATGATGTTGTGCATTGAGTATGAGTTACCTAAAGACTTCATGAGATGATTGGTTGACCATGTTTTAGTTATGCATTTGAGAGTAAATTGCATATTGACTCCATGAGATTTTGTTGAGCATGGTTTAAAGCTTGGAGACGGTAATTCCTCCTAGAACATGAGAAATGTTGAAAGTGTCATGCATGATGAGTTGTTAGATGTAGTTCCTACTTCCTTGTGTTTCATTTGTGTATGTTGAGTTTTGAGTTGATGTTCCCTCCTTATTTATATGTATAGCATGCATAATGGGTTGATAGAGTTAGTTCACCCTTTTTGTGATGTTTTGAGAATGTCCTAACTTGGAGTCGATAGTCCCTCCTCATTTGTATGCATTGCATTGATTAGGTTGGGTTGCTAGTTCCTCTCATACTCTTTAAGAACCGATTTAAATCTCATTCGAGGACGAATGATCCCAAGGGGGAGATGTTGTAACACCCCGTCTAGAAAAAAGAGAGGTTTGCATATTTCAGAACTCCCAGGTGTCATCTACGAGGGCAAACCACGGCCCGTGGTTTGGGCCACGGACCGTAGATGAGTCCATGGATGGGTACCTCAGGAATTTTCCAGGCATGGACCACGGCGGGACCAACAGACTGTAGGTCGGTCTACACCCTGTGGTCCCGTGGCCGTAGGTCCGGGCCAAAATCTCTAAATCTATTGACGAACGTGCATGACGGACCATAGATCAATCCATGATCCGTCGATGAAGATGTCGTGGGTCCAGGATAAAGTCTCTGACCACCAACCATGGTTCACCAGGATGGACCGTAGTTCCATCCACGGCCCATCCACTGGGTTCGTAGGTTGGTAAGTCGGTGGTAGTTGACAGTTGACTTAGGGGCAGTTGGGTCTTTTCCTAATTAATTAGTTCCTATACTACGTCATTTTTCCTAAGTCTAAGACCCCTATATAAGACTTTTTAACCCCAAATTAATCCCATTTAGTTCATTCTTCCAAACTCCCCAAAAGAACTCAAATCTCCTCCCAAATATTCTCTCTCTAGAACCTTGAAGAAGAAGAAGGAGATTCAAGCTAGGGTTTCAAAATCAAGCTTTTACAAATCAATTTATTTGGGCATTGTGATTAAGGTATGGTAGTTTTCATCCATGGAGTCCTCTCAAAACCTTCAATTTTAAAAGATAGAAGTCCCCAAAAGTTACGGTTTGATTCAAAAGTCATGGGTTCCTTTCAAACTTGATTATAATGATTGAATTGAGTTATATTAAGCATGAATTGATGATTTCCTATGAGTTTAATTATGTATCCCCAAGAACCCATGTAATTCTCATATTTCTCAAAGTTGATGATATGATGTGGGTCTTTGTTGATGATATGATGTGGGTCTTTGTTGATGAAAGAGGAATTTTATGAATTAATGCATGAGATGATAGAATCACATGAATTATAATGATATCCATGTCTAATGATTAAATTCTATATGTGTTGATTGAAAGTAAGTTTTGAACCTCAAGGAGGTAAAGTATGAGATCATGCATTTTCTATGAAGTTTATATAATCGTCTTAGTGATGCTTTGAAAGTATAGTATCAATGATTATGATGTTGTTGTGATGTTGAAAGGACATCCTCATATACACAGCTATGTATGAATGTGAAAAAGTTCTCACATAATGAAGGTTCTAAGGTTGAAGGCTTTTCTCACCTAATTAAATCAAAGACTCAAGAGCCATTATAAATAGATCATGGATGATGATAGTTGCTCACACATGGTCTAAAGAATTCAAGTAATGATGTACCTTTAATTGGTAGGCCAAGGGCACCCTTTCATGAGTAACTAAAAATAGCTATTCTAACGATCTAGCTTGAATTGGTAGGACAAGAGAACCCTTTCATGAGTAATGATGTTAATAAAGAATTAACTACTCCGTGTAAATTTAATGCTTAGCACCGAGTGGATATTGTTTGAGATGGGAGTTTCCCGTAGTAAGGTCGGGTTCCTAGTAGAAATCTCCTTATCCCATAAACTATGTGCCCCCGTAGGATATTTAGATAGTGTATACACCTAAGCTAAGAGTTACCGGTTCTACCTTAGGCAAGTAGACCAACCCATTTCGGTGTGGGAGTCACCGAATTCCATGTTAAAGCTCACATGGTCTCATGTTGGTTAATGCTTATTTCCCACAATAACAAGAAGTTTAATAATGAACTAAGGCATGCTTCAAGAAGTATCACGTAAGTGTTCAAAGGCTTTAATGATGATTCTAGCTTACATTTAAGATGATGTTTGAATTATGTTCCCAACTATCTATATGATGATGTTTAAACTTGGTAAATTGCATTATTTTAAATGAAATATCCCTTTTTGAATGTTTCAAGTGTTTTTATGTATGGCCACCATACTTAGTGCATTTTTGTACTAACGCCTACTTTTGTCTACATTTTTCCCAAGTGTAGGGTCCAGCACTCAAGGTGATCATTCTTGTGACTAGAGCGTGGATTTGATAGTTTCTCGAGCTTGGTGAGTCCTAATGGTTCGAAGATGGATTTTCATATGTTTAGTTTCTTTCATGTACTTTCCCCTTTGAACATGCTGTATGGGCTAGGACCTATTTCGTTCACTATTATAATGGATGGCTATGGTAAAACAAAGTGTCTTGACTTCCGCTTTCCTTCATGAAAACTTTTTAGACTTGGAAATATGTTTTACTCTTATTGTTATATTTCTTATGTTATGAGGACTAAGTGGCTTGTATGGAGTCATTCGGGGTTCTATATGCCTTGTTACATCTAGGGGTTACCCCTGGGTCATAAAAATTTCCAAGAAAATGGAACTCGACCTTTTTTAATGCTCACAAAGACTTAAAATGCACCAATGAATAGCAAGGAATTGAAAAGGTTCTCAAATCTCAAAGGTTTTGATTTTTGAATTTGAAAAGGCCCTTATCCTTTTTATGAGGCCCGTTCGGTGGTATCAACTAACGTCTGTGAACATGTATGGTGAATCGCTGATTGGAGCTCAACCTCACCGAACATGCCTGAACAAACACCAAAACTATGGCTGATTCGACTGACCAGTTACAGTCCGCGTAATGCATTCCGGCTGATCGCCCTTTGGAGATCGTCTCACTGATCTTGACAGTATACTTTTCCATCTATTCAAGCTCAAAAGGTGGACAAATATTAGTCTACATAATTCCTTTGGTGGATCGCTGATTGGGTTTTGCATCTTCTATGCCTCTCTTTTCAATCTTCTAACCACTTCTCAACCTATAGTCACAATGCACGTTATTCGAAAGCAGTAAAAACAAAAATAAAGACTTGGGTTGCCTCCCAAGAAGCACCTTATTTAACATCATGGCATGACATATTGCTCAAACTCAACAAATCATTTTGGTTGTTCTGGATGGTGTCACTAGGCAAAGTTCTCTTTTTCCTTGGATTTAGATGAGTGGAAGTTTGACCCAGATGGGTGGGTTTCCAATTACTTCATGGAAACTGAGTGCAAAGTCACCATCTGGGATAAAGCGGAGAAGTCATATTTCAAATCCTTTAACACCTTATCGAACCCTTCAACCTTGTTGTAGATCCTTACAAGCATGTCTTTCGTCTTGCTTACTTCTAGTCCAACTGGTTCTTTGGGCATGAACGATCATGGGGAGGTATGTATCTATCTTTGTTCATCTCCTATCTCTTTAATTTCCACCCTGCTAGTCTTTCCAATCACCATCTTGTTCCTTGTTCCAACCTTGGTTCCCACCTTATTGTTGATAATTGGTGTG